>JARHVA010004454.1:507500-632500 GCA_037957365.1 Torreya grandis
TATAAATATTATAAGGAACACACACCATTATATTCTACTTACACACAGAAACATGATTTTATTAGAAGATGAGAAATCATAGTATATGATCTTACTATAATGGAGGTATAGTATATACTCAAGTTATTTGAAGTTAAACATAAGGATGTTGAACCAAAATGATGTCCCTTATAATTTGGATTCCAAAATTATGGCAAATCGAGTATTTGTCCTTATAATTTTAATATTCACATTTAATATCTCTTTTAAAGTTCTTCTTGAGCCAAGGGGAGATTGATGAACCAATAATCCAATAGAAGGTAAGAATTCTTATCTCTATACTCTTTATTTTATTTCATTAACATTATTATGCTATAGTAGTACATTGTTTTCTTCTCTATATTTGTCTTATCTAATGCTTGTTAGTATATTTTATCTTTGCATGCTAGAATATATTAATTTAGATACCTTTTGGTTACAACCTTTAGTTTAAATATGTTATAGAGACTACTTAATGACATTTATATTTGATTTTATTTTATTACTATCTTGTACATTTGTCACACATGTTCATAAATTCTTTGCACTTGTATTAATCATTATATAATTGATACCATATTTATAAATAAATATTGCTTTCAAACTCCACCTCAATTTTCAATGTGGCTTATTTTATGTAGATTTTCCTTATACGGTCTTATTTATTTCTTATATTATAGTATATTTAATATGTTCACACTAATTTTATATAATACACAATCTACATTAATTCATAACTACTCAAGTACTTCATTCACATCATGTACCAAAATTGGCTTAAGATAATGTGCAAGTAACTACATCTCAAAATTAAGTAAGATGATATTGGAGGCCTTAATTTATTTATCCATTTATTATATTAATTGAGAAGTCTTATTATGGTATATAGGTTATGTATTTGCAACACCTTTATGGTTTTATAACCCAAAAAATTATTTCCTTATATTTTTATAACATCTTGTTTTAATATAGATGAAGAACATTACAGAGAAAAATAAAAAAAATTGTGTCCATAAATTATGTAGATTAAAGGTATATATAGGCATGACATCAATTTTCAAAGTGACACATTAAATTATATATCTTTAAAGTGATCATGATATGAATAATTCATGAGAACACAAACAAAATTGGACATAGGTCAATGCCAATTTTTCCCTAGGCATGAACAAATATCATATCCTTACACAATAAAAACTTTAAATTTGACACACAATCTACTATAGGTCTACACAACTCAAATCCATATTAAAGAACTTATAATTTAAAAATGTGACTCTTCTAATTATTTAATTTTCATATTGTACATTTCATGTTTCAAAATTTCAATTAATTAAGTTTCATGTTCTTACCCACTAATGTAGTTATGAAGTTATTGTTTAACATCATTAAATACAATATATTTATTGTGAAATATTATTTTATTATTTTTAATGGTCATTAAACTAAAAAAAAATAGGTTAAATCATGTTGGTAAACTCCAAATTCTTACTTTAAACCTATGGTTTATACCCTCTCACCCCTTACGATTTATATTTTATTAAATTCTCATAGAATATCATTTTAGGGTTTTATTTCATCATATCATCCTTAGGGTTTAATTTCATTTATGTGTGGATTTGATTATAATTAATCATGGTATATAATAGTGAAATTAATGAATTAAATTTATATTTAGTGGATGTTAATATAAACAAGGTGAAGGTTTCACATCATGAAATAATTAATGCATTATTCAATATTTAAAACCATATTTTATAAAAATTATAATCGTGTTGAGGAAACAATACAAATTTCTCAAAAATTAAAAAATTTAAATTTATCTCATATAGGAACCCATATAGTTTTTATTTTTGTTCGTAAAAATATTATTCTTTGTGAGGTGTGTTTTATTCATAATATTGTTCATATGGCTACTATTAATCATAAGAATTACATGTCTAATGAACCTATTTAAAGTAACACAATTTTTACACAATATATAGTGACTATTATGCATAATGTAGGGAATGAACAAAGATAATTATGTAATATTTCACTTCATTATGATAATTCTAATGCTAAGATCATAGATAATATTGTGCCTTACAATCCTATTTATAAGGATGTTCTTGGAATGGATCCTCATCATGACTTATTTTTTTAATATTTCTAGTTATTTGATGGTCATGGGGAGCTTTAAGTTCACCTTTATGATACATTTATATCTATAAGAAACTTTAAATATTCTATTTAATTTATTCTAGGCTATTTCCTATCACATTGTTGGGAAAGGCTTTACATTGGTTTTTTTATTTACCTAGTGGGTCAATACATTCATTTATATGCTTAAAAAAACAAGATATATGTGTATAAATTACAAACAATAAACTTAAAAAATAATATATGAGCATTAAACATCTTAAACAAGACGAAAAGAGGACATGTGTGATTACATATTAATAATTTTTTTCTTATGAACTCTTTCATATATCAACCACATGATATTTAAAATAAATATGTATTTATAAATAACATCATATAACCTATCCAAAATAATCCACTTTGTGTTATATTATTATTATGGTTACACACTATTATTAGTCTAGATTACACCCCTTTTTTGCCTGCTTGTCCAAGATGTGAAGTTTGGACAACTCTTCTAGGAGGAGATATTTTTTCCCAAAATTATCAATATGCCCCACACTGGTATGGTGACATAGGCCTTAATCATGTAATCCACAATACCAATGTGAGATCTAGTATCCTTTAACTACAACTTAGAAGTCACAGTCCCACATAGAGCCTAAGTGACTTGAAGTATGAATGGAACTTTGTATTTTTGCCCTTTCCTATCTTGAACATTTTGAATTGGTGGATTATTAGGGGTTTCAGTTTATCCACTAGCATATGTATATGATTGAGATTATGGAGGATTTATTCTCCCAAATTATAAATCATCACATACTACTCTCCCTTTGGCCCTTGTATAGGCTACAATAAGACTGTCTACCTTGGCTTCACTCCCAAGATGATTGATTGTAAATTGTTCAAAAGAGTTATCCTTATTAGAGTTTAAAAAAAGTGATCTATAACTATGTCTTACTCCCATTCATTACTTGTTGGTTTGACATTTTAGATTGATTCATGAAGGAATTATCTCCATGTTGCACAAAAGGACCTTATTTATGTTGTGTAGAAGGTTGAGTATCTTTCATATGAGGACCTTAATTATACTATATAAGAGAGGTTTGAAAAGAATCTCCACTTTTAATAATTAAAATATCATGTGATTGCCCCCTTTACTTGGACCATTGACCTTGGTTAGCATAAATGTTTTCAGTTAGGACTAATTCTCTAAAAGTACTCGTAGAAATAGGATTGAAGTTATTATAAGGCCTTTCTTGAGTGATATGCCCCTAAACTTATGGACTAGGCTGATATGGAAGCCTATTAAACTAATAAGGATGATAGGAAAATTTATAGTGTGTTTGTCATGATCTATGAGGTGGAATTTGTTGCCTCTCCAAGGCCACTATCCTATTTCTTTTTGCCTTGATTAATTCTTCAATTTTTCCTAGTCAATCTACCTAATTAGCATCTCTCTCATCATGATTAGTTATAATTTTTGGGGGATAAATGGTAGGAATAATAGGTTGTATCTCTAGGAATAAAGGCATGAGGGGCCTTGGGGTAAGGTTTTTTGCATGTATTAGACATTTTTATACACTTATTGCCACTTCATAAGAGTTAGGCAGTGTGTTTCCTCTCATGTATTGTATCATGACTGCTACATCAAAATTAAGGGATCTTTAATAATAGAAAAAGGAATAATTAGGAGTGGGTTTGACTAATAGTCTGATCCTATCCCATGTTTTTTGAAACCTATGGTTGAAGTCTACCATAAACTCTTAGGGAGCCCTTTTGATTGTGGTTAGTTGTTCCACTAGAGACAAGTGGTCATTTTTATCCTCAAAATTCTTCCATAGGTGTTCCTAAAAGTTATCCTAGGTGTTGATGGATGTATGTGTTATACCAATATACCACTGAAGTTCCTTACCTCTCAAAGAAGTATCTAATGATGTTATTACCACATTTTCTTAAGTCACATTATGAACTAAATAGAGGATAGCTATGCCTATAATGTTTTCAATGGGAGTGGTAGAGTTTTATCATATGATGTATTTAAGGATATTAAGTGAAGTAGCATTTATATCATCAAATTGGTTTTGATTTAGGGGGCTTCTGCAATTTAAGGGCACATAATCGTGGTTCCTAAGCCTAGACAATAGAGGTGTAGGGTCTGTAATAGTCTTATATTAAGTATGATTAGGAGAATTAGTGGGTGTAGGATTAAGATTAGACCTATAATAATTATCTATCTTGTGAAATCCAAGGAAAATTCAATAAAATCATCTTCCTTACATTTTGATGAAGACCTTGTGATAGCTTTTATCATGAAATTTGACTATAAATCTGCCACTAGATTTCTTAAATATCCTTGATATCATCAAATCTTACAAATAGTTTCTCTAATTTTATTGAATCTTGGTCCTAACAGGTGTGAAATAAACTATTATTAGTATATATTTCACCCTTGAGATAGTGGTGTTTCATGCCTACATCCTCCATATGATATAATGTGACCACCTCAAGGTGTGGCTAGCCTAGTTGATGAGGTGAACCTCTAGTTTTTGGGCTAACTCCTTTGGTTTATAAAATGTATCTAAATTACTGAAAATAATAACTTTGTGATGAAAATAGATATAATATTATGCATGAAATAATACCTAATCTAAAGGGAGGTGATGCACCAACATGTTTTTATACCACTATAATTGAACCTTCAATAACACTTGAGAATAAGGCAAGGACTAAGGATTAGATCACTCTCTCCTAAAGAATCATAATAATTATTAATTCATGTGGAGGTTATGTAAAGTAATTTAAAATTAAGGATGAATTAAATTTCTACTTTTATGACATTACTAATCATATTCTTCTTCAAACATAGTTACCAATACTTTTACACACCATATGACCTATTTAGACAATCTCCTAGAAACTAGGAGAGAATAAGGACCTGTAAAGGAAGGTGAAACTTAATCCATAATATAAATCAATAAGAATAAATCAAACTAATATATAAATAGAATCTTAACTATTCCTTATATTCATTCAAAAGTACAATTTGGACATAATTTATTCATACCCAATCAAAGGATGCCTACAATGGAATTTTAGCCTCAATTTATAGAAAAATAGAGGGAAAGAGGAAGAATATATCATGGAATTGTAGATAATAGGTCATGATGATCCTTATATACTCAAAAATTAGTTAAAAAATTCATAAGGATTAGTAACAACTCCTTCAACTTTCTTATGCACTGCCTTGAATTCATAATGGCCTTCAATGACAATATGGTGAAGGAAATGGCCTAGTGGAGGATCCTTAAATTTTGGTTGAATCCATAAATATAATTAAAATGAAATTTTTTTCAAATAAATCTCCCCATGATAGTTATAAATGTATAAATGTCATCCAATCAGGCCTCCATGAAGCATTAAGTAGCCTACCTCACTCTTGCATGTCAATAAGGCTTAGAAAACTACCCCATATTCCATTATATATATAAGAAGTGGATAATAACCTCCATGAGGTATTTAAAAGTTTTTTTATGACCTTAATTTAATACCTTAATATCCCTCTAAGCCAATATACATCTTCTCTAGTTTACCAAATAGGCTTACTAGGCCATTAGGCCTTGTCACTTGATGTTAGTTGCTTAGCTGACCATGAGACTTATATAAAACCTTAATAATAGGTGAAATAGTATTTTTTTAGGTCTAATAAATCATTTAAAAACATGAAATTTTCCTTTAAAATAGTTCATATCTTCAAATTTTTCTCATTTATGTGATTAGGTCACCCTTCACTAACACTTCTAGACTAGCTCTTTAGTATATGCATGTAGGATCATTTCTAAGAGGAATTAAGACTGGTTTGTGATCATAAAAGGTTAAATACTCTTTACAATACCATATTTAATTATTTACAATTTTTTATCCAAAATTTTATCTTAAATTCATCACTAAATCTTATAAAAATAGTGTTTTTGGTAGATCTATACAACTGTCCATACAAATCAATTCTAGGACTAGGACATTATCAATGTACACAAGGTGTTATAGGTGTCTCCAAAGATAATCTAATGCATTTATGTGAAAAATTCTCAATATCTTTCCCATCTTATTTTTATTATAGTTTTAGAGAGGTTTAGGGGGGTTTGAACTCTTAACAATATTTCATAAAGGTTAGGCCTTCAACCTATGAACTAATTCCATTAACTTCTAGTAAACATGTATGTATTTGATCATTATATGTGTACAACCTTATATGTGATCATGTTGTATCCTTTTTATCCTATTTATATACTTTATCCTTGATACTTGTGCAAAATATGTAGACTTTCTCTAATTTATTGCATATAGGCTTAAAATAATCCTCCCTAAGCTTATAAAAATGTTCTTTAGGACTAATCCATACACTATATACTCTACATGTGACAACTAGTGGATCATTTAGGTTCTCATGAAACTTTATAATACAATCAATACCATTTCAAGGCTCAACTACCTCATTCAAAATTATTTGAGGGCAAAGTTCCTTAAGCAGGTCTTTATCAAGGATTAGAAAACCTTTTAGTGGCCTACTATCTTAACAATGGTTCAGAGTACAAGCCTCAAATCCAAAAAATATTACCATGTATTTTGAGACCATATACACCTTGAAAACTCCATAACATATCATAATGCCATGCACCTTGTACGGTAAGTTCTTACTGAAATTTGGTAGCCTTCGAGTCTTTATGAAGTATTTTGGGTAGGTTGATAGTGTTAAGGATTATTCATAGAGTTGAATTCCTAAATGAAAATATTTATTTTATCTAAGTACGTAAATATGAGTAAGAAAATACCCTAATATAATTGGGCCTCACTCATCATTCCATGTGATATATGAGCATTGGAGATGGTGGCTCAAAATGGTACTTTGGGGTAGTGGGGATTGAGAGGGGTAATAAGGCCAAATAAACCAATTCCATACCTTCATATGTCTAAAACACATTTATCATGAATTTATCATCATAATATACCTCTTCATGACCTTATATATTCCATGGGGGTTTTAGTCTATCATAAGATTAAGCTGGGGTTTTGAGGGTTGAAAGATGGTTTTAGGATTTATAGGCATAATATAGGGCCTTAGTCTCTTAAACTACATGTATATGAATTGATTACTTCCATTTTATATTAGCACCCTTTTCCATATAATTTAAATATCTTGAATTTTTCTTCATATTTACAAACTCCCATATATATCCCTTTCTCTTGTAGGCCTGCCATGACCATCACTGCTTAGTCTAAGTGTTTGAATTAATTAATGATAGAGGACTAGGTAGGACCTAAGTATTTATATTACTCATTGGTGGTATAAATAGGAATCATGTTACATTATCTAAAATTATTAAAACATTCTTTGAACTATATTTTCCCTTAATTCTACTCTCAAGAATCACTTCAAAGTCATACACACAAGCTTGTGTGTCATGAATGTCCAATCAAAACCAAATAGTTTCCTTAAAATTATATCATCATCATATGAGATCCTAAGGAATATGGACGTTATAATTTCCTTGGGGTTACCCTTAATTGTTTTTTTTCCATTACCGTTCGCATCAACTAGACACCCCAACTTTCTAGGTAGAGTTGGATGTACTTAGCTCATTGTTCATGCCTAAGTTAGCTTATTCAATTTATCCTTTAAAATTTACTTTAACTTTCAATAACATGATCTCTATGTTCTACCTATATACTTGAGATATATCTTTCATGTGCCTATATAATATCATATAAAATTTTGTATTTTGATTGCATGTAGTCTTGTAGGTCATGGTCTAGGTGTGTGATTGTCAATGGAGTTCTCCCACCGATCCATGAATAAGGGAATGGTTTCCACACCATGTTTTAGATTATGGTAAAAGCAGGTTTTGAAGGGACCCCAAAACCCTTTAACAGAATCAAAAAAGATAAAGCATTAACAACCACTAGGAAAAGTAGTCCTGAAACCTATTGAAGAGTAGCATCAAAATCTGGTTTTACATGGATAGCATTAATATCTAGTTTATGAATACTATTCAGCCCCCTAATATTCCAAGTAATGATTTTCAAATCTATTTTTTAGGGGTAAAATCTAGAATAGCTGCCTGCCTACCATCAACAATATTCTGCATACTTTCTAACTCTCTGGTTTTCTTAGTGAATCTTCTTCCAGGTTTGTCTGGGGAACCAACATCCAGTTTCACCTTAGAATGTTGTTTAGCTCTTTTTTCAGATTTATTTAGAATAGAAGCAAGAGGTTTCACCTTAGTTTGTTGATATATTTTGCTGCTTCTAGTTTCTACCCCCTTAATATTGATCTTTTTTTCAGCCCTTTTTCTTTGGTTTAGTTTATACTTTGAGTTTTCTCCATTATCTTTCACAACTTCTAGGGGAGGAGGCTCATCCAAAGGAAAGTCATTATCAGCCTGAGATAACACTTGGATCTCCCTGGACTGATAAAAAATATCTCCCTCCTCTGATTTATTTCCAGCTTCAGCCAAGAATTCACCTTCCTCTAGCACAATTTTGTCATCTACATCTCTCCATCGATCTTCTATCCTTTGATAGATCATGATTTGTTTTGATAGATCTGTCTGATCATCTATTCTTTGTTCAAGTATTATGGTATCTGATTACAAACCATGTCCTTCTTTCTCAGAGTTTACTTTCTCAAAAGAAAGCTCTTTATCCAACTCAGCATGTGGAGCATTAGAATCTTCAAAAGAAGGCTCATTATCCACCTTAGCATGTGGAACTTTAGAATCTTCATTATTCTTTTGTTCTTGACTATGATCTTCTTTGGGTTTCCATACTTTCTGTTGCTAGACCTTGGTCTTTTTCCCATCTGAAACACTACTAGGATGATTTTTACTTTTGGAGGGAAAATTTTTAACTAAATGCCCCTGTTTCTTACAAGCATAGCAAGAGTTGGGAAAATCTTCAAAAAAAAATTCTTGAATTTTTTTACCAAGCTTGGATATTAGTTCCACCTTTTCTGGGAGATGATTCAGGTCTACCACTTTAACATAAAGTCTGGCACTTTGAATTTTGGTTCTAGAAGCCATAGCATTATCCAATGCAACAAGTTCACCAAAAGAATTGGCAATACCTTTAAAAATGTCCTCATGCAAAATTCTAAAGGGAGACTAGGAAGTCTAGCCCAAATGGGAGTGGTTAAGAAAAAAGAATCTGAGAGATCCATATTAGGCTCCCATTTTTTAATAGTGAGAGAGCATTTACCAAAAGACCACGGTCCTCCACAAATAACCATATTCATGTCTTCCTTATAATTGAAGATAAACAAGAAGAAACCATTCGACATTGGTGTAATGTCTACCTCTCCTCGAATAACCCATTTCATTTTAGCCATTTTTATAAGAGATTTTAGATCTGGTCTTACTCCTAAAAATTTTCCCACTAGGGTGAAATCCATGGAGGACATAGAAAAATTGACTAAAGGATCTAGAATAAAAACTTGAAACTCACCTTTCTCCCAGTAACACTTAGTAGTCACTAGCGGGAAAAAGGATTTTCCAGTAGGTTTCTTTCCAAACAGAGATGACCAAGTCCTTCATTCTAAGAATCCTAATTTCAGCCCTTTTGAGGACTTTTCCTTGTTATAATCAACATTATCTTTCTCCTTTTCAAGATCCTACCCCAACACATGAAAAGTAAAAGGGGAATCCAATGAGGGGACACGGACCCCACAAAAAGGATCATATATGCATGACAACTTTCCATTATCCACATTGACCAAATATTTTGACCCAACATTCTTCTCAACACCCCCTATAGTTCCTCCAGGGTCTGTACCTCCTGCTAGATTCTCCCCGACTAGTTTCCCACCTGCCTGCAAATCAACTAATTCAAATTTTGAAAGAGTGCCCATCCGCCCATTCCTTCTTTATCAGTTGTTATATTTGTTTCCACACCATGTTACAGACCTCAGTTGACCTTTATTAAATCCTAATAATCCTCTTAAAGTGATTATATTTGTAACATATGACCCTTTATTACATCTTGTAGGTTTGGTTGTATGATTGTTTTGGAAAACCATTTAAAGGTTAGGCCTAACTTGATCTTCTGAACTTGATCATGGCTTCTCAATAGTATTGACACTTAAATAGACCCCTTTTATCATAGTCTCATTAAACCTTCATGGTATTATGCAACATTTTACCTTAATTACATGCCTTGAGATTGGGTGTAAGGGCCTAAACCTATAGGTGGTGTTCATATATTCCTATGAAGTTCTATGTTTGGAAATCATAGCCTACTATGGGGTGAAATGTCTTGATGAGACCATTACATAGTAGATTTTATTTGATAGGCTCCATATGGACTATCATTCCTTTTTCAAGACCACCCATGGGGACCCTAGGCACACCTATATATATATATATATATATATATATATACATACATACTCAATAAGGAAAAATATTTCGATCTATTTAATTAGACATATGAAGGGAGAAATGGAAACCTAGGATTTTACAAAAAACCTTAAACAATGCTAATGAATCTTAAACTTTGATAATGGGGTTTATGAAAGCATTGGGAGATTATTTAATGATTCTTTGTATTGAGATCCATAATGATGATTTTTAATTCTATGATAAGGAATCCTTAACATGAATACAAAACCTCTAAATTCTCCATAGTGTTCTAATGATTTTCATCAACCATCACCATAAAACACACTTCTCACACTTACAATGAAGGTCAAACTACACAAGAAATTATACGTAATGATAGAAAATTTGGAGAGTTTAAGGTTTATTTATGAATCTATTATTATAATGAGGCAAGGAGACCTAAATGATTATAAGAAACCCATCATCCATCCTCAAACCACTACTTACTTTCAGACATATGCAATAAAATATCTTCATCTTAAGGAACCATCACCTCCATCCTAAAAGTGTGACCATATGAATATTTTAATATTTCCACAAGATCACACATGCCAATTTTGGGTTTGAATTAAGTATAATGACCTTTGAGGATTTTATAAGACACATACAACCACCATTTTCAATAACTAGGCTACAAATGCACTAAAACCATTTCCAAGATTCACCCTATGTAGATACAGATGACCATTATAAATTCCTAGGTTATTAACCATTGTTCATAAATCATGGGTCATAAAAATGTATAATAATTCCAATTATTGGAATTCCATTATACCCCCTTCCTCTGTCCAATATCTCATGTCACTATTTTCTCTCTCTTGTCCATATTGAAAAAGAACCTAAGAGGCTATCCAAGGCTATCAAGAAGAGTGATGAAGAGAAGGGGATATATTTTTTTTAATGTTTTTATCAATAAAACTCATGGATTATCTCATATAATCTCTATAATTAGTTCCCTATAAATATTCCTAACCACTTTTGACCACGATCATACGGTATGGATCCATAAAAGCTTGAAAACACCTACAAAACACCACTTTCTTACATTTTATTAGGTTTTAGATATTTAAATGTTATTTATGGATAGGATGAGGGAAATTAGGAGTCAAAAAAGAATTAAAAATAAATATTAAATGTGGAGGGAAGGTGAAAATCTATTTTTCAAACATGTGGCCCCCCTTGGTGGTACATAAAAGCATTTGAATTCTAAAAGGAGACCCTTTTGCATATGAAATCATTATATCATGGAATTATGATGATAATGGATACATTTTAAGGATTAATTAATGGTCTTGGTGGTTATTTGGGGCCAAAATAACATTATTCACATGGTTAGACACTTTTTTTAAGGTAATGCATGCATAATTTCAAATGAAAAATCAATTGAAGGAGATACCTATTAGCCATTTTGGACCACATATAAAACTTTGCCCATAATTGGAATAATAATCCTAGTAGTATCATAATTGGATAAATATCGAATGGCTTGGAAGTAGGCTTAACATTGCAAATGGAGGGTTTCCAAGAAGGTTTCATGTTGAAACCAAGTAGACCTAAATATTAGGTATAGGTTGTAGAAGCATTAAAATTTCATTTGAGAATTAAAATTTCAAGTAAAATTTTATAATATCCTATAGGATTTAAAAAATATAACTGTAAAACCTTTGTTTTGGCTAACTCCTTACTTCACATCTTATTTTAGGCTTGTTGGGCTAAGTTCCATTCTTGTGGAATTTTTATTTTGTATAAGTGTTGGTAATTCTTTCAGACATTTTGTCTAACATAAATTCCTGAAGCCATGTTTCTTTTAGACATTTTATCTAAGAAAAAGTCTCCATAAATAGAATTATTTTAGGAGAAAATCCCACAACCATTTTTCTAAGATAATTCATGAAGTCATGTTTCTTTTGAACATTTTGTCTAAGGTAAAAGCTAGTTTTCTTTTAGGGAAATTATTTCCAAAATTTAGCTAAGTGTTGGATTTCTTTCAGATAAATTGTTATACTGGTAAAAGGACAAGTATATATTGTTTTAGATATTTTATATGAAACAAAAAATTATTGTAGACTTAATTCTTATAGGGAAAGTAGCCAAGAAAAAATCTTGAAGATTAAAATCTTTCAGACATTTTGTCTACAAAAAAAAAGGATTAAGTGTATTTGTGTTGGGAAAACTATCTATGATAATTTTCCTAAAGACCTAATTATTTTGGACAAATTATCCAAGAAAAAAATTCTAAGGAAAATAGCCTTATGTAAAAGTTTAGAACATGCAAAATTCTTTTAGGGAAATTATTTCACAATAATTTCCCTGAAGACATAATTACATCAGCCAAATTGTTTCAACAAATTTGATCCAATAAGGTGGTGATAGGTGTGTAAACATCAAAATAAAGCCTAAAAATTATCCATTAGCATCCAAAGTGTGACAGTCATGTAGACATCTTTGACATTCTTGTGGACATCAATTGATGGGTGCACAAACATCAAATTCAAGTCACAATAAATGACCATTGTTTTTAAATATCTTAGTGATGGTTACATAGAAATAAAATATTTTCACATGGAAATCAAATATAGGCATGTAAATGTAAAAGTTAAGTCCTAAGAAATATCCATTGGAATTTAAAAGGTAGGATCAATGATCAATGTTCAATCATATAGGATATCTAATGATGAGCGGTGACTGATAGCTTAATGATCCTAGGTTATTCAATGGATCATGTTAAATCATGGATTTAAGATTAATATCATGTGAGTAAGCTAAAGTATTAGTGGATCCTAAGAATGGATGCATGTGTACTAAGTGGCATAAGTACATGAGTCCTAGTAGAGGATCTATGGATTATGTTCATTAACATCAATTAGATAAATGGAGAGAGATGAGTCAAGAGGTCACTAGTATGAGTCTATTTTTGATGGCTAATCAAATCAAGGTAATCCTAGGTGACATAGATGAAAGTTGATATGGGATTATTTGACTCGAGTAAGGTAAATATGAAATAACTAAGCTCAAATATGATCCAAGATGGACTCAATTTCACATTCCCATATAGGGTAAATTAAATGAGTTATGATGGGGGCTTCTCATCCTTCAACATAGTCATATCTCAATAAACTACCACTCAATGTGTGCATGGCATGGATTTTTTAGTTTTGAGATATGATGATCTAGTCATCATAATGAGTAACAAGTGGTTTATGGTGTGAAAAACAAAGGTAAAAACATATACTTCAATGCCTTCATCACCAGAGCTAAATGCATGAAAGCTATCCTTCTCTCCACTCTTGCATGCCTTGAAAAACTAGTAAAGAGTAGTTAGCACCATGACAAAATTCTAATAGATTGATCCAATTATTATGTTTAGTAATATTTTTCTAGTATTGTGTGCTTATTTGATATTCAAAAGTGGTTGTTATCATCCATTTGAAGGTTCAAGCTAGACCTTAATTTTAGTTACTTACTTTACATGTCATATAATATGTCTTAGTGCTGATCTCTCAAAGATATAGTGGACCACCAAATGTAAGTGTCTTTAACTGGACCTTATTTTCATTGCTTCCTAGTCTGAGTGAATCAAATCAACCTATATGTGAAATAATATTACATAGAAATAATATTAAGCATTGTATTATCTTCTTTCAGAGTCCATTAATGTGTCAAAGAGTTTGAGCTTAAGAGTGGATATGAAAAATTAATGGTGCATCACCACATATTAGAATAGTTTTCATTTTATGTAGTCTCTTAACTCTTTTCACCCCAACTCATTTAGGTCTTAGAAAGAAAGGTCCAAACAATCATATCTAAGGAACTAGTCTCATAAAAAAACCTAGATTTATGGTCTAAATATAGGCATCCCATAATCTTTAGATCATTCCCATGTTAATCTAGGTATGGGCTAGACTTGAACACATATGACCTCTATTGGGTGTTATTTGGATAGCTAAAAGTTTAGCATGCCCAATGGGACCACCTATTTACATAATTTACCATATCTGATTATAGTAGCAAATTCTAGAGTTTCATTTCCATATTTCCATATTTTTCATTCCCTCAAGAGTTTTCACAAGATCCTTTACAAAAGATAAAGAGATTTATCTGATCTACCTTCCCAATAAGTAAATAATAAGAAAGTATCTCAATCAAATCCTACACCTACACCTCATGTTCCACCTATTGTTGCAAAAAATCCTCATTTCCAAGCCAATATAGTTTAACAAAACATTTCTATAAATCCCATACCACATATGGTTACTCTTAGAAGGTAAGTCTTTATGCCATTAAATGGTGGTAGTCTTATGAATCTTACTCATTGGGATGCTATTGCAATCTTATTCTTGAAGGCTCTTATGAATCTTACTCCTATATAACATATTACATATATGTATAACCTTTATTTAGTATATCATGTGACTAAATAAAATGTAGTAATGAGTTTGTTAACAACTTATTTTAAAGGGAAATCACTTCAATGGTACAAAGTATTGGTTACTTCATCAATCAATAATTGGGATGAATTTGGAGAGGGCCTATGCAATCAGTTTGAAGACAAGAGTGACCACCTTTCACTCATGGAGTAGCTTACAACAATCAAGAGATTCAATCATGAATTCGTGGTGGATTTCAATTACAAGTTTTAGAAGACCTGGTATAGAATTCTTGTAGTGATCAAGCCTACACCCAACTATGTTTTTTTTTACTATTTGAAGGTGAATCTCAATTCAGATGTAACTTTGATGATTTAATCCATGGGAGGGAATAATATTCCTAAATATTTTAAGGTATCAATTAAGGCTAAAAATTCCCTAATACAATTAGGTAAATTATCTCCAAGGCCACTAAAGTCTCTCTTTCTAGAGATCCATCCTCTTGCTTCAATTATTCTCTAGTTCCATATTTAAATAAGTTTGATCAAATATAAGGTGATCAAACTGATAGATTGGGGAAGATAGAGAGTCTTATCAAAGCTTATAATAATAATAATTTGGTTTCAATGGAGAGGTAACAAGCTCCACCATATATACCATATCAAAATAATTATCATAATTATCATAATAATAGGCCACCCTATCAGTCTAATCAGCAAGGACAAGGGAAGAATTCCTAGTTAAGGTAAAACAATCCTAATGCTCCAAGAAATTACAGAGTTATCATGCCAACTCAAAATAACTATGCTTAATAAGGGAAATGAAACAATCAATGTAATCCAGTAAGTGACATGGTAATGGCTCCAATTGATGAGATCTCACATTAGTCTTATATGTAGTAGAGTTCAACTCCTCCTCCATATGAAACCAACCAAATAAGGAATACTATTTACCATATGGAGACATTCATTCATTCACTCAAGTATAAGTGTTAAATCAATAAAGAAGAGAGAATGGTAAAGCACCTATTGAAACTACATTTTTAAATTTTCATGAAGGAAATAATTATTTTGAACACATAGCTAGAAATCAAAGTCAAAATTTAATTTTAACCCATACTAGATCTAAGAAAAGGGTAAATCATGAGGGTTTATTTCCTCATAAGGTATCCCCTTCTCCTTCTTAGCCACTACAAAGAACCATAACTGTTGAGCTACCACAAAAGACATCAAATTAGTAGGTTCAAGATCCAAAAGGGAAGAATGTGAAATTTCCCTACATCCTTCAGTTTACACAACATCTAGGAGCCCCTCCTACTCTTAAATTTTAGTCAACAACAACCACTTCTCCACTTACTATTGTGTATCATATAAAGAAAATATTAGTATAACATTCAATGTGGGGTATATTACTAATTATAGGACAAAAAGAATGTCTGTAAGAGGAGCTTTAAAAGCTCAATATCTCTAATGGAACACCTAGAAAGGAAAAGGTAAGTGTTATTATAATCAAATCTAATCCATTTTTTGAGCCTCAAGATCAGAATGTGGTTAAGCCTTCTCCATTCTATCTTTTAATTGTTATATGAGATTAACTTGTCCACAATTGTATGATTGATAGTGGATCTAGTACTTCTATCATGCCTAAATCAATAGATGAAAAACTAGGGCTCAAGTATGAACCTCATTTGATAGTTATATGGATCTCCCACTAAGACTATGATAATCTTCAAAGATATTAAGATTTTACTTGTTTCTTATCCAAATTTCACCATTTCACATGATATAGTTGTTGATTTACCTCCATATTTTACACTATGACTATCAAGGGATTTTACTACTAAAATAGGAGGTTATCTTTATTCATATTGGTCATAAATGAGTTTTAATACTATATATGGAACCAAATTCACTATAATATCAAAGCCTATTTCTATATTTCACCTTGAACCATATATGCCAAATATGTCTAATATGAATTGCATTATTTTAGAGGAAGATGATGGTACTATTGATCAATAACCTTCTAAGAAACTTGAAGGCATATTAGATATACTCTTGGATGAGTAAGATAGTGATAAAAATGGGTATCACTAATACAAATGTATTCAAAAAGTTGGTCTTGATGTCTTCTGCATGCATGAAGAAGGTGATTCATTACCTACTCAAAGCAAGATCAAGGTATGAAATATATTTCTTGATGGATTTAGATCAAAGAATGGGAGTGGGATTGGTGAAATGTTGGTTTCACCTCAAAATCAAATTTATTATTCTTTAGTTAGATTTCAATTCAATTTACATTAAATACTACAAAGTATGAAACTTTTATTCATGGCCTTTATTGGCCTATAAAGAGAAGTATTAAGATTTTATAGGTGAAAGGTGATAGTAAGTTGGTAGTAAAATAAGCTAGAGTATTAAGTGAATAAAATAACACCCTTGTAAAGGCCTAACAATTTAGAATTTGGAACCTCAGCAAATATTTCCTAGAATTTAATATTCACTTCATTCCTAGAGGAACCAATCAACATGTAGATAGACTTGCTTCCATAAGATCACAATATGATATAATATACTAGCTCAAAGACAATAAAGATCAAACCCAAATCAAGGTTTTATGTAGACCTTCAATTCTAAATAATGATGTAAGTTTGCAATTCTTTGATAGTGACAAATAGATAGCCTATTTTCTATAAAATGAGGTAGAGTTTTGCTCAAAGAATCAAAATAAATTGCAACACATATATGAAGATCATATTGTGAAATTGAGATCAAACAAGATGCCTAAAGGTTTATTATATATGTAGAGAATTTTTAATGAGGATGATCAAATCATAAAGTACAAGGTGAGCATCACTTCCAAAGAAGAAAATTATGAGCAAGTTCACATAGATGAAGGTAAACAACTCAAGTGGGGTAAATTGAACACTATTTCTGAGAGAGTAGCTTTCATTACATTATGTAATGAGTACATGGATTTATTTTCATAGGAATATCATGATTTTAAAGGGTTTGAACCTAAATTAGCACATCATACTATTGATATTGAACATGATGCAAAACCAGTAAGATAGAAGAAAAGGTCCATCCACCCCAAGGTTGAAATTCTCATGAGAAATGAGCTTACCAAGATAATTGAGTCAAGTATAGTATTTCCTATCACGAAATAAACAAGGGTAGTAATGCTTGTACCATTTTAAAATAAGAATGGAGAGATAAGACTATGTGTGGTTTTTAGATATTTGAATAAAGTGTCACTAAAAGACCACTAACCTTTTCCTTCCATGCATCAAATATTGTAAAAGGTATCAGGTTCACAAAGGTTCTCCTTATTATATGGGTACTTAAGTTACAAACAGATAATGATGAAAGATCAAGATCAATTTAAAATAACTTTGACAACTAAATGGGGTACTTATGCCTACCAAAAGATGAATTTTGGGTTATTTAATGCTGAAGCAACTTTCTAAAGGGAAATGGATGTTTCTTTTCAATGTATTTTGAGTAAAATGGTCATGGTTTATCTTTATGACATTAGTATATTTTTAAAGTATCCTAATGATAATCTAACACACTTGAGAGTTGTTTTTGATAGATGTAGAAAATTTAGAGTTTTATTGAATCCAAAGAAGTGTTCCTTTTAGTACATGAGGGGAGACTTCTTAGGCATGCAGTGTCTAAATAGGGTATTTATATTGACCTAGAGAGAATAGAATCAATCCTTTATCTATCCTTGCCAAAACATAATAAAGGATTGCAAATATTTTTAGGCAAGATCAATTTCATCAAAATATTTATTCTTGCATTCATAGAACTAGTAAGACCACTCACTCAAATGTTGAATAAACATCAATAAGTCACTTGGAGTGAAGAGGGTAAGATAATATTGAAATCCATCAAACAAGCAATCAACCTATCTCGTAATTTTCTCAATATATATTTAAATATGGATTTATTTATGTATGCTTTTTCTATATTTAGTACAATTTAAGCCATGCTTATGCAATTAAATAGTGAAGGATTAGATGAGCCCATTAATTTTTTTAGTCAAGTTTTGGGAGACTATAAGGAGAGATATTATTTTGTTTAAAATCATGTACTTTATATTATAATGGGTTTTAAAAAATTTAGACATTTGGTTTAAAATAAAAATATTACACTAATGGTAGCTCATTCTAGTGTGAAGGATTTCATTCTCAATAGAGACTTAAGTGAAAAGAGAGTTAGATGGGTTACTAAGTGCATGGAATATAATATTGAAGTGAAGGTAAGAAATTTTTTCTGAGGTAAATGAATGTGTTAAGATATTACACAAGATGTGAAATAATAAAAGGAAATGGATTTGACACTTCAAGACACCCAACAGGAAGATGAAACTACTTCTCCTCCAGCTGGACATAAGACATTGCTAGATTCCTTTAAACAATAAAATTTCCAATATGATTAGATTCATTGGGACTAAGAAATTTTACACTAAAATTAATACCATACATTCTAATTTATCAAGTGTTATTAGAAAATGACAATGGAGGTATGTTTTTAAGGTGTGTTCAAGCTAATCAATTTAACAAACTTTTTAAACAATTTTAAGATAGTCCTTCTAGAGGGCATTTTGTAGCCAAGACCATAGTTGAAAATATCATTAGATGTGGTTAATTTTGGCCTAATTTTTTTAGAGATGCACATACATGGATTAGGAAGTGCACAAGGTGTATAATGTTTACAGGTAAAACAAAGTCTAATTGTTATGGCATTAAAGCCTATTTGGGTTGAGCAACCTTTCATCCAATAGGGTTTGGAATTCATTGGCATGATACATAAAAAATATATTAATGGTCATAAATTGGTATTTATATCTATATACTATTTCACAAGGTGGGTGTAAGTAGTACCTTTGAAGGAGGCAAATGAGATCTATGTGTTGGAGTTCTACACCAGTCTAGTCACCCATTTTGGAGTACCTTTGCTATAATATCAAATAATATTTTGGCATTCAACAGTACAAAATATATGTGAATGGGATATTGAGAAAGGTATTTATTTTAAATATTCATCAAATTAATATCCAAATGGTTATGGAATAGTTGATTCCACTAACAAGAACCTGATTTAGATCATCAAAAGAATACTAGAAGATAATCAGAGATCCTGGCATACAAAGATGAAGACTACTTTATGGGCTAATAATATCACCCCTAAGAAGGAAATTGGTTATTTAACTTATCTCTTATTTTATGGGAGAGAATAAATGTTACCTATCTCATTATATCTCCCAACATTGGAACTTGCACACCAACTAGAGCTTCTTGAAAGTGATGCAATGGAGGTTAGGATGAATGGACTGAAAGAAATTGAAGAAATACAAGATGAGGCCATGAATACCATATGGTATAACCAGTAGTAAGTTAATAAATATTTTTATAAAATATATTCATCAAAGACATTAAATCAAGGTGAAATAAGTCTGAAATGGGATGAGGATTATGCAAAGATAGGAAAACACTCCAAGTTTGATAGCCTTTGGAGTTGACCTTATGTCATCACAAGTTGCAAGGAAAAAAATGACTTTGAATTTTATATATTTAATGGAGTGAACCTTACCATCCCTATAAATTATAGGTATCTTAAGTACTATTAAAGGTTTGAGCTCATGCTTTTTATACAAAATTATATAGGTCTATCTTTTCCTCCAAGTGCTTTTGCACATTACAATTTTTTGTTATTTAGTTATTTTTGGTCTATTTCATTTTTACCTTATTGTTTTTAGGTTCCAAATTGATCCAAAATTATTTACATAAATAAATAAAGGTGTTTTTTTATGTACCATTTAATTTTTTTAGTCATCTTGAACAAGCTTGATCAAAGTCTAGGTCCCATGACTAGTAGGTTGGTCAAGCTAGCTGAGTCACCAGAAGTGTTGGACATTTTGGCCCACATATCAAAATTTACATTTAATTAAAAGAAGAAGAATAATAGGGTATAATTTAATAAATATAAAATGGCTTGGAAGTAGGCTCAACATTATAAATGGAGGGTTTTGGATTAGGTTTCATGGTGAAACCAAGTAGACCTAAAATCAAGGATAGGTTACACAAGCATTAGAAAGTCATTTGAGATTTCAATGTTCAAGCACAAGTTTAGTTGAGCCTATAGGATTTATAAAATCTAAGTGTAAAACCTCTATTTTGGATAAGTCCTTATTTGAAATTTTGTTTTAGGCTTTTTAGGATAAGATCCATTTTTTTAAACTTTTTTATTTTGAATAAGTGTTGTGAATTATTTCAAAAAATTTGTCCAAAAACAAATTCCTAAAGGCATGTTTATTTCAGACATTTTGTTCAAGAAAAAGTTTATATGGATAGAAATCTTTCAGGAGAAAAGTCTACAATAATCTTTCTAAGACAATTCCCTAAGGCATGTTTCTTTTGGACATTTTGTTTGAAGAAAAAGTTAGTTTTCTTTCAGGGAAATTGTTTTGAAAATTTGGATAAGTGTTGGATTTATTTTAGATGAATTATCATAAAGGAAAAAGGCTAAGTCCAGATTGTTTTAGACATTTTTCCCAAAACAAAAAAAATTGATATAATTAATTCTTTTGGGGAAAGTGGCCAAGTAAAAATCTCAAAGAGTAAAATTTTTCAAACATTTTCTATGTGAAAAAAAGGATTAAGTACATTTGTGTCAAGAAAATTGTTAGAGATAATTTTACTAAAGACCTAATTCTTTTAGACAAATTATCTGAAACAAAAGCCTTGAGGAAAATAGCCCAATGTAAAAGTTTTGAATAGGTAGAATTCTTTAGGGTAAATTATTTCATAACAATTTCACTGAAGACATAATTACATTGGCTAAATTATTTAGGCAAATTTGATCAAACATGGTGGGATAGGTGTGAAAAAATCAAAATAAATCCAATCAATCATTCATTAGGGTCCACATATTGATGTTCATTTTGATGTCTTTGATGTTCTAATGGACATCAATTGATGGGTGTGCAGACATTAAATTCAAGTCACTATAAATGACCATTGGTTTTCAAATATATCAATTATGATTATGTCTACATCAAATAATTTTATGCATATGTCAAATACATTAATGTATATTTCAAATACATACATGTGAATTCTAAATCTAAGTCCTGGGAAATAGACATTAGAATTTGAAATCTAGGATCAATGATCAACATTCAATCATATAAGAGATCTAATGGTGAGAAACAACTAACAACATAATGGGCCCAACTAGATTAATAGATCACATTCAATCATGGATTCAAGATCAATGAAATGCAATCAAGTCAATGAGCTAGTAGAACTTGAGAATGGATGCATGGATGACAAGTGGAATAAGTGAGGGAGTCCCAACAGAGGGTCTATGGTCTACATTTAGTCACACCAAGAA
Source organism: Torreya grandis (assembly GCA_037957365.1). NCBI lineage: Eukaryota > Viridiplantae > Streptophyta > Pinopsida > Cupressales > Taxaceae > Torreya > Torreya grandis. The sequence goes on from JARHVA010004454.1 coordinate 529,845, forward strand.
GATCAATAGAGTGAGATGAGTCAAGAGTGTGTTTTTTTTTATGTACAATTAAATGAAAGCAAGCCCAAGTGACTTAGATGAAAGTTGATATGGTATTATTTGACTCATGAAAGTTAAATATGAAATAACCAAGATTGAATGTGAATCATGATGAACCCAAGTTTATATTCCCATGTAGGGGAAGATAAATTAGTTATGGTGGGGGATTATCATCCTTAAACATAGTCATAACTCAACAAAACACTACTTAAAGTATGCATGGCATTAGTCTATCAATTTTGAGATATGATGATCTAGTGCTTATAATGATTAATAAGTGGATGATGGTGTGAAAAATAAATGAAAACATGTTGAATTTAATGACTTCATAACTATAGCTAACTACATGAAAGTGACTCTTCTCTTCACTCTTGTATGCCTTGATAAACTAGTAAAGAGCAAGTAGCGACATGACAAAATTGAGCCAATTATGGTAATTATATTGATATAGTATCTTATCTTGAAATATATTAATCCTACTATTAAAACCATAAAGAATCATTAGTGAAGTAATAATGTAATTATGTAATCAATTGAAATGACCAAGATCAATCAAGAAGCTTGAATGAGCATAAATGTAGAGGTAGCTATAATTATAGTTCAAATGTAGTTGTGCTCATTTTTACTCAATTTTATAGTACCAAAATTTCTCTCTTTCTCCCATTTATTATATAAATATGACCTTTGAAATATTATTGAACATCCCCCAGGCTAGTACAACTAGAATCTATCAGATTTGTATTTTACACCTCTTGGAGTAATGAATAAAAAAATTTATAGTTGTTTACTAATATGTGTCTAGTGTTTGTTTATATGAAAAAGTGGTTTTTATCTTACCTTTTCATGTCCAAGCTCAACCTAAGTGATATAAACTTTCTTTGGTAGGTCATATAATGTGTCTTAGCATTAATCTCTCAAGGATATAGTGGACTATTGAATGTAAGTGTATTTAACTAAACCTTATTTTCATTGTTACTTAGTCAAAGTGCATAAAAATAACCTATATATGAAATAATTTTTCATATAAACTGTATTAAGCATTACATTATCTTCTTTCATAGTCCATTATTGTGTTAAAGAGTTTGAGCTTAAGAGTGGATATGAGAAATTCATGGTGCATCACCACATATTTGAATAGTTTTAATTTTATGTAATATCTTGACTCTTTTCACCCCAAAATGTTTAGGTATTAAAAATAAATGTCTAAATAATCATATCTAAGGAAATAGCCTCATAAAAAACCTAGAGGTCTTGTCTAAATATAGGCATCACACAACCTTTAGATCATTCCCATAGAAATCTAGGTACGGGCCAGACATGAATAAATCTAACCTGTATTGGGTGGTATCTAGATAGCTAAAAATACCTTAAAATTTTCTAAATAACCTTATTAAATTATGCAAATGTTTCAAACTAGAGTCAAACATATTTCTTCATATTGTAGATTTTTGACATGATCACATTGTTAGATATGGATGTAACATCATAATTTTCCTCTTACATGAATGATATGGGTCATAAGGACCACCTTAAGAATTGTAATTGGATATTACACATAGATAACATAGATTAAACACTTGAAACATGTTCTATAAGGGTGAGAAGATGACCACCATGACTCTTTTGACCTAGGTATACCACTTAAACATTCTACCTCTAACTTGTTGACAAGTGACCTCTCCTTGAACTTCCTTGACAATTGAAAAAGACACAAGAGGGTAACCAAGGTTGATCTTAGATACTCATGTGTATAATTTGACTCTTTTGAAACCCAAGGGTAGAATGAATTCAATCTAAAATGTCAACCCAATAAGGAATGAATGGGATCAAGACACAATTTGAAAATAGTTTTGATAACTTCCAAGAAGGGGAAAACTATTTTGAACAATATCCAGTCAATCATTTTGGCTATGAAACTAAGGTGGAAAATCTAATTGCATCTCATACAAGGGCCAAAATGAGAGTAGTGTGTGATGATTTATAAATTAGGAGAATAACTCCTCCATCATGTCAATTATCTGAAGAGGCTAGTGGACAAAATTCAGCCCCTAAGACTCCACCAATTTAGAAGGTTCAAGATGGGAAAGGGAAAAAATATAAAGGTCCATTCATACCTCAAGTCACTCAGTCTCCAATTGGTACTATTGTTCTTAATTTATAATCAAGGGCTAATAGCTCTCATATCAATATTATAGATTAGATGAATAATTCCCATGTCACCATACTAATGTGGGTTACATTGCTCATCTTGAGATTAAAATATCATATCCAATAAGAGTTTTCCAAACCTCACATCTTAGATAATCAGGCATAAAAGTGGGTACATTCCTAACCAACACCAATCAACCTAATGAGCCCTAACCAGCCAAGGTAAACAAGCCCCCTTATTTATATAATCATAGGAGACTCATTAGTACATAATTATATGATAGATAGTGGGGATACTACATATATCATGCCTAAATCTATATTAGACAAGTTGAGGTTAAGGTATGAGGCTAATTCTAAGGGAGTCTTATAACTCTATGGGTCCCCTCCTAAGACTATTGGTATACTCAAGTATCAAAAATAGTCTTATATGCTTGTCTTAATTATATTATATCCCAATATGTTGTAGTGGTTTATATCCCATACATTTTACCCTTATGTTTGTCTAGGGATTTCAATGCCAAGATAAGAGGCTATCTCTCTTCTGAATGGTCTTATATGGTGTTTAGTATCAGGTATGGAACCATGGTTACCATTAAGTCTGATCTTATCTCTAGGTTCCATTTAGATGCCTACATGCTTAATTTATCTAATGTTAGTTTCACTATCATAGAAGAATATGAGCACCCCAAAAATTAGGAGCCAATTGAACCACTTAAAGGCATATCAAGATTAATTATTGATGAATGGGGGTAATATAACCATTGATATGATCCATATAAGAACATTAAAGAAGAAGGATTGTAGATATAATGTATGTATGAGGAAGATGATAACATATGATATATTAGTAACCCTATATAAGACCATGATGGAGTGTGGATTCTATTATTTGATGGTTTTAGCTAAAAGAATGGAAGTGGGATAGTTGTCTTACTTGTGTCTCCTTCCAAGAAAAGATAATTCTCTACCATGAGGTTCCAATTCAACTACACATACAACATAACAGAGTATGAGGCCCTCATTCATGGGATGTAATGGGCAATAAAAAGGGGTATTAAGCTCCTAAAATCCATGAGAGATAGTGATTTAGTAGTGAATTAGGTGAGAATGAAAAATTAAGTCAATAATCAACTCTTGATGACATAAAATCATAGGTTTTGGCACCTCTTAGAAGACTTTGAGGCCTTTGGCATCTATTCAATCCCAAGAGAGGCCAATCAACATGTAGGCTAGTTGCTAGCCATAAAAACATAGTATGTCATTCCAAGTGGAGTCAAGTACATGAATTATCAATCCCAAATTAAGGTATTTTATAGACCTTTATTATTTGATGATGATGTTAGGTAGAAGCTCTCTAAAAATGACAAGCAAATAACATTTTTCTTTTAGTAGAAAGTAGAATTTTGCTCAAGAGACCAAGACAGACTTTGGCAATAATATGGTGACCAGATTATCTAATTAAGGAAAAAAAAGATACCTAAGGGATTAGTGACCCTAAAAAACATATTTGATGTGTATGATTATTTAAGGATGGACAAAGTTAGCATGTCAAAAAAGAGGATCACTATGATAAGGTCATTATCTTTAAGGATAGGTTGCTCAAACTAGGTAAAGTGAACATAAAGGAATAAAAGGAAAGCTTCATAGGGTTGTGTAAAGAATTTTTAGACATATTTTTTTGGGAATAAAATGATTAAAATGGTTTGACCCTAATTTGGCCCAACATATTCTAGAATTAGAGGTAAGTGCTAAGCGTGTGACATAAAAGTAAAGATTGGTCAACCCCAATATTTAACTCCTCATGAACAAAGAGTTGACTAAGCTCATTAAGTATAGTATCATCTTTCCCATCAAAAAATATTCATTGGTGGTTAATCGTATGCCTATAAGGAAGAAAAATTTGGAGATAAGGCTATGTATAGACTTCAAGGATCTCAACAAGGTGTCATCAAGAGATCACTGCCCCTTTCCATCCATGGATCAAATTATCTAAAAGGTTGTAGGTTCACAAAATTTATCCTTGATTTATGGATACTCAGGGCATAATCAAGTGCTAGTGAAGGAGGAAGAGAAACACAAGACTACCTCTACAACCAAGTAGGGCACTTATGTTTACAAGAAGATTCCCTTTTGGCCATACAATGCAGGGGCCACCTTTCAAATGGAAATGGATGTAGCCTTTCAAGTAATAATCAATGCTATGGTTATAATCTACCTTGATTCCATCACAATCTTTTCCAAGGATGCCAAAGAACACTTAAAACACCTAAGGCTGATATTTGATAGGTACAGGTAGTATGGGGTCTCCTTGAATCCTAAAAAGTGTATTTTTGCTATCTATGAGGGCTGAAATGTTAAGACATATTATGTGAAAATAAGGCCTTTCTATATATGATAAGATGATAAATTAAATCCTTGCTCTATCACTACCTAAGCATAAGAAGGGATTATAGAGTTTTTTAGTCAAGATCAACTTCATTAGGAGGTTTATCCCTAGGTTTGATGAGATGGTAAGGCTTCTAACCTTCATGAATAATAAACATACAGATTTTACATGTAATAAAGAAGGGAAAATAAATTTTGAAACCATAAAATAGGCCATTTCCAAAGAAGCCACCTTCCTCAACCCTGATTTATCAAGGGACTTATTATTATATATATTATCAACTAATGATACTATTTCTACCATGCTTATATACAAAAATAGTGAGGGTCTTGAGAAACCCACATCCTTCCTTATTTAAGCATTAGAAGGCCATGAAGAGAGGTATAAATTTTTGAAAAAAACATGTGCTTGCATTCGTGAGTAGTCTCAAAACATTTAGGCATATGGTGTCTAAAAACAAGATCTATGTGATGTTGGTTTACCTTAGCATCAAATACTTCATTATTAACCAGGACTTGAGTGAAAAAGGAGTAAGTTGGGTGACCACATGCTTGGAATATGACATAGAATTGAAGGTCACCAAGTTTTTAAGGGGTAGAGGATTATGTTAACACTTGGTAGCATATGTGAATGAGGACAAAGAAGTGGTTTTGGAAATGTAAAGTTACCACAAAGCAATCACATCTACATCCTCTTCTAGTTAGACTCAAGACATGATAAGTTTCCTTTAAATATGAGAATATCTTATAGGCATAAATAGGATAATAATAATAAGGTAATAAAGGCTTAAATCAATCCCTTATGTCTTAAATGATGGAGTTCTTTTCAAAAAGGATCTTGATGGCATGTTCTTGAGGTATGTACAAACTAACCAAGTTGATAAGCTCCTAGATCAGTTTCATGATGGTCCTATAGGAGGGTACTTTATATCCAAGTCTAAAGTAGAAAGGATCATAAGAGTAGGCTAATTTTGGTCAAGTTTGTTGAAGGACTCCCATTCTTTGGTTAGGAGGTGACAAAAGTGTGCCATGTTCATGGGGTAGCAAAGACTAGTTGACTTACCCCTCAAACCTATCCAAGTGGAACAACACTTCATGCAATGGGTCTTAGAATTTATATGCATGAATCACCTCCATCTAATATATGAAAAAAGTTATTTTTTATTTCTATAGAATACGTTACTATGTGGGTGGAGGAAGTATCACTTAAAACAACAAATGAGAATTTAGTTTTGGAGTTCTATGAAAAACCTAGTACCATATTTGAAATCCCCTCTACCATCATATTACAAAATTCACTAGCCTTCAATAGTGAAAGGGTTTAGTGAATGGGATTATAAAAATGTCATATAACTTAGTTATTAATCCAACTACTATCCACAATTCAATGGACTTACAAAGTCCACTAATAAGAACCTAATTAGAATCATAAGGACAACTATGGAGGATAATTAGAGGGAGTGGCATACCAAGCTAAGAAAAACCTTGTGGATAGATAAGATTACTCCCAAGAGGGATAATTGTCATTTTCCATACCTTTTTTTATTTTTAAAGGAAGAAAGTTTTCCCATATCACTTAAATTACTAGCCTTGGAACTCAAACATCAACTTGAGGTAATGGAGAGTGATTCCATGGAAGTAAGGATGAATGAATTAAGGGAGCTATAAGAAACAAAAGATGATGCTATGAATTATATGTGGTCCAATCAATATAAATTCAAGAGGTCATTAGATAATATATATTAATCAAGGAACTTCCAAAAATGTGACATTATGCTCAAGTGGGATGAAGACTGAGCTAAACTAGGTAAGCTCTCAAATTTTTATAGCATATGGAGTGGACCTTACATTATTAATAGTTAAAAAGATAAAAATTATTTCCAATTATCAATGCTAAATGGTGAGGATATCCCTATCCATATAAATTTGGTGTTCCTTAAGTATTGTTATTATAAATCACATACTACCTTTGTACATAGTAGTTTAGGTCTCCTTTTTTTTAAGTGTTGTGCCACACACTTTATTAGATATTTGGTTATGTTGTTGTCCCTTACTATTGTGTGTCTTGGTTGTGTTCTTGTTACATTTTATTTGTGTGTCTTTATTGTTTTGACTTTGTTTCTTCTTATGTTTCTTATAGAGCTATTATAGTCCTTAAGGTTTGTAAGGTATTTAAAATGATGTGTCAACTTAGTTAATGAAGTCTCTTATCTAAACCATGACTGTTATGAAAGATTTCTTGGTTCCTCTTGACCAATAGGTAGGTTAAACCTTTAGATTCACTAGTGATGTTGACTTATTTCTACCCTTGAAATTAAAAAGGGTCAACCTATGACCATGAGTAATGTAGCACAACCTTGGTCACCCTCTTATGTCTTTTTGAAGTGTTAGGGATGTTTAAGGAGAAGTCACTTATCAAAAAGATAGATGTAGGATGTTCAATTGGTATACCTAGGTCAAAAGTGTCATGGTGGTCATTTTCTCACCCTTTTATAGCCTATATCAAGTGTCTACTTTGTGTTAGCTATGTACAAGATCTTATGATAAGTCTTGAGGTGGTCCTTATGACCCAAATAATTCATGTAATAGGTGAATTATGATATTTTAGCTATATCTAACCATGTGAGCATGTTAAAAAATATAACATGATGTATAAATTAGGATATTGGGGACCAATATGAAGAAATATGTTTCACTCTAGTTTGACACCTTAGCATACTTTAAAGTTATTTAGCAAATGCTAAGGTATCTCATTTAATTGATGTTTCATTTGGAATTATACATGCATAACCTTTTAAAAAGGTGTCAAACCATGTGAATAGTGTTATTTTTTCCCTAAAGCACCACCAACACCATTAATTATGCCTTAAAAGGTCTCCATTATCACCATATTGCCATGATAGAATTGTTTCATATGCAAAAGGGTGTACTTTTAGAAGTCAAACACTTTTATGCACCACCATGTGGCCCACACATATGAAAAATTAATTTTCACCTTCCCTCCACCTATAATCCATATTTTAAACACATTTTTGACTCCTCATTTCCATCCTCCTACTTAATAATAACATTTCAACACCTATAACATGAGAAAATATAGGAACATGGTGTTTTATAGGTGTTTTCAAACTAGTATGGATTTGTACAATACAATCATGGATAGAAGAGATCAGGAATATTCATAAATAACTTCATGTGGACATAAAATGAGAGAATAGATGAGTTTTTAAGTCAAAATATAAAAATTATCCCTGTGTATTCATCACACTTCAAGGCATCCTTGGATAACCTTTCAAGTTCTTGTTTAATAGAAATAAGATAGATAATTTGGTGACCTGAGCTCTTGGATAGAGGAAGTGGTTATTATGTCCTTTGAATATTTATAATTATTATGCAGGTTGATGACCTATGATTTTTTAATAATGGTTAAGAGCCTAGGTAATCAAAATAGTCTTTTACATCTACATAGGGTCAATCTTGGAATGATTTCAATGCATTTCTAGCCTAGTTAATAAAAATAGTGGTTATATGTGTATTATAAAATCCTTAAACATACTACTACTTCACCTTAGACCTAAACTTAGCATGTGTGAGCTTTTGAGAGTAAGAAAATCTTCATATGGTCACATTTACATGTTTTATGTATTTGTTTATTGATGATGAAGATCCTTCAATGCATATGTCTAATAGGAAGTAGTGTTTTGAGGATAGATTTTGGGTTTATTGGAATAATTCAAGTCTTCTTTCCTCCTTACATTAATGGATTCATCAATGTACCTTCAACTCTCCCAATATTTTGTCTTTAATTGGGACTACCTATGTATATTGACCTTCATTACAAGTGTGAGTAGAGTGTTTCATGGTGATGGCTATTAAAGATCATTATAACCACATAGAGCATGAATTAATGTTGTATTCATGTGGAGGATTCCCTCTATCATAAGGAAAAATCCTTGTTATGGATCTCAAGACAAATAAATCATGAACTAGTCTCCTAATGCTTTCATAGACCTCTTTAGGAAAGTTTAAGGTTTATTATCATTTTTAAATGTTTTTTATGAAATCCTAAGTTTTAGTTTCTCATTTCATATGTTTGATTAACTAGATCTAAATGTTTTACCTTATTGAGTATATATATGGGTGTATAAGGTACCCATAGGTGGTCATTAACATGGAATAATATTCTATTTAGAACCTCTCAAAGAACATCTATTGTGTAATAGTCTCATCAAGTCATTTCACCCCATAGTAGGCTCTGGTTTCGAAACATAGAACTTCATAAGAGAGTATGACTACCACCTATAGGTTAAATCCCTTTTTCCCAAGCTCAAGGAATAGATATAGGGTCAAATTTTGAATAATACCATGAAGGGTCAATGTGACTATGAGAAAAGAGGTCAATTCAAGTGTGGATACTATTTAAAATCTATGAATAAGTTTAGAAGATCAATTCATGCATAACCTTTAAAGGTTTTCCCAAACTATCATATAACTAAAACTATAAGATGAAATAAATGGTCATGTGTTATTAATATTGTCACCTTAAGAGGATGGTTGGGATTCAGTAGAGGTTAATTAAGGTCCCCAATATGGTGTTGAAACTGTCTCCTTATTCATGGACCTAAGAACTCTGTTACTAGTCATACACCTAGACCATCACCTAAAAGACTACAAGAAGTTTGAATCCAACATTGAAAATGATATTATATATAAAAATTAGATAAATATATAAATTATAGTGGTAGAACATATATATCATGTTGTTAAAAGTAAAAGTAAACTTCAAAGGATAAGTTGAACAAACTTACTAAGGCATGTGCAGTTATCTATGTGTATCCAAGTGTACCTGTCTAGTTGGGGTGTCTAACTAATGTGAATTAAAATGGGAAAAAAAAATTAAGGGTAACCATATGATAATCATGGTTTCCATATTACTTAGGATATCATATGATGAGGATACCATTTTGTGGAAGATTGGGCATTCTTGACACATAGGCCTATGTGTATGACTGTGAAGTGAGTCTTGAGAGAAAAATTGAGGTAAAATAAAGTTAAAATAATGTTTTTATACTATAATATAATATAAAATGATCCAAATTATAAAAATAGTGATGAATATAAAGACACAAGTCTTACCCAAGCCTCTAGCATTAATTAATTCAAATACTCAGACTAGGCAGTAATGGTCATGGAAGGCCTAAAAGAGAGAGGGATAGAGATGGGAGATTGTGTAGATAAAGATAAATAAAAGAGTTTAAAATTATATGGATAATGGTGATAATATAACTTTGAATTCATCAATGCATTTATAGGTGCTTTAAGACCTTAAGGTCCAGTATTAAGCTTATTAAACTTAAAACCCTCTTTGAGCCCTCAAAATCCCAACTTCATCTTGTGATAGACTCAAACACCCATGGAAGACCAAATGTCATGAAGAGTTGTATTATGATGATAAAATTCATAAAAAAATGTGTTTTATATATAATAATGTAGGTAAATGGTCACTTTGTCCTCATTACCCCTTTCAAGCCCCACTACCCTAGTCTGCCATTTCGAGCTACCAACTCTAATTAACATATCTCACATGGAAATATAAGTGAGGTAAGGTTATCTTAGGTTGAGTTTGGTACCCAAATGTACTTAATATACATTAAATAAATATTTATATTTAGTATCTGAACTCTATGAATAATACTTAACACTTTCAACCCACCTAGAATCCTCAGCAAATACTCGAGGGTTAAAAACTTTCCCTCACAACTCACTCTACAATTTTCATTGGACCAGGTGTTATTAAAGTGTTTTTATTAGGTATATAGGCTAAAATACATGGAAATAATTTTTGGATTCAAATACATATACTCTATGAACCATCATTAAGATGGTAGGCCACTGAAACATTTCATAAACCCTAATAAGGTCCTGATGAAGGAACTTTTCCTTCAAATGATTTTAATTGAAGTAGTTGAGACTTAAAATGGTCTTAATGTTATTCAAAAGTTTTATGAGAAATAAAATGAGCCATTGGATGTCATGTTTAGAGTATACATTGTATGGATTAGGCCTAAATAAGATTACTACAAGCCTAGGGAGGACTATTGCAATCCTATGTGCAAGAAATTGGAGAAACTCTACATGTTTTACACAAGTATGAAGAGTAAAGGATATCAATAGGCTAAAAAGGTTACACAATTATCACCTAAAATGGTCTCAAAATTTGATGATCAAATCCATACATGCTTATGTGCTTGGCTAGATAGCTATGTATTCAAGAAAAGGAAGTAATTAGCTTAACCAAGCTAATGCAAGTGACCCAAAGGATCTAGGGGGTATACTCCATGATCTAATAAGTGGAAAAATTCTTAGATAACTTAATTTTGAATTCAAAACCCAGTCACCATGTGATTATGCCTATTGGCCTAATACCCTTCTCAAGACATTACAACTTGAAAACCAAAGTCAAAGGATGAGAAGGGTTAAATGAGACTTAAAAGTAGAATTTATTTATATTTAAAGGAGTTTTAGATGTGTAAGAAGTGTTGGTTTGTAGAAGAGATCTCAAGATTAGAAAATTTGGCTTAAAACTACCATGGGGTGCACATCATGAAAAATAGTCACACAAGGAGCACCTTCTTGTCCTAAAAATTATATAGAGGATCTACATGGAGTCATGATCATGTAGATAAGGTTGAGTGGCCTTTTCTACTAGAATTTAGTGGCATTAATTCATAGGATGAAGGCCTCACATTCATGAACTATTGTTAAGAGTTTAAAACCCCATAAACATATTTAAAACCCTAATAGAAACTCAATGAGAAATATATTGATAAATTTTCATTGATATGAATTATATTGGTTTGGGAGACACCTAGAATACCTTGTGCATTCTTAGAAGGCCCTAGTCATGGCATTTGTTTATATGGATCCTTAAGAGACACTATTTTTTCAAGATTTAGTCATGAATTCAACGTAAAGGTATGTATATACAATTTAATATCACTAAAGAGGGTATTTTGAAGTTCATTTCACATTTTCATATCACAAACCACTCTCAATTACTCTTAGAAATGCTCTTATAGGCATGGACTAAAGAGCTATTCTAAAAGTACTAGTGAAAAGTGAATTAGTCACCTAAAAGGGAAAAATTTGTAGATATGTACTATTGGAAATTCACATGTCATGGTGCTAAATTATTTATCATACCTTAAAAATACTCAATTACATATTATTAAGGTTATATATAAGTCTAATGGTCATATAAGTAGCTAGCATTAAGTTCACTAGGCCTAGTGGCCTAGTAGGCCTATTTGGTCAACTAGAGAAGAGGTATATTGGCATAAAGGGATGATAAGGGAGTAAATGTAGGACATAAATACCCTTTAAACTACATCATGGACGTGATCATTCACTTTTCATATCCATAATGGAATATGGGGTAGTTTTTCAAACCTTATTGACATGCAATAGATGGGTTGGCTACTTAATACTTCATGGAGGCCTAATTAGACCACATTTATTCCTTTTTTATTATAATGGGGAGAGGTAGTTGAAAAAATTATAATGATAATGCTATTTATGGAATAAAACAAAACTAAAATAGCCTCCATTAGGCCATTTCCTACACCATACTATCATTGAAGGCCATTATGAAGTCAAGGCAACACATGGGATAATCGAAGGAGATGGTACTTTTCCTCATGCATGTTATAACTCATTATTGAGTAACTAAGACTCATAATGGCCTATTATACACACTTAAATGCCATAATATTCCTCTCTTTCCCTTTATTGATCTATAAATTAAGGCTAAAATGCCATTATAGGCATCTTTTGGCTGGGTATGAAGAAACTCTTCCCAAATTATACCCTGTAAACCTTTTAAATGAATATAAGGATTGGTTCAGATTTTCTTTCGATATTAGTGTGATTTGTTCTTTTTTATTTGTATAATTGATTGAGTTTCATCTTCCCTTTTAGGTCATTTTTCTCACCTAATTGATAGTATATTGTCTAAATAGGTCATATGATGTGTAGAAGTGTTAGTGACTATGTTTGAAGTAGAATCTAATTGGAAGTGTCATGAAAGCATACCTTTCATTCATCCTCAAGTTTCATCCACTTAACATAACCTCCATATAAATTACTAATTCTTAGAAGTCTCTAGGAGAGAGTGATGTAATCCTTAGTCCTTGTCTTATTCTCAAGTGTTATTGAAGGATCATTTAGAGTGAAAAAAAACATATTGGTCATCACCTCCCCTTAAATTAGGTTTTGTTTCATGCATAAAATTATATATCTTTTCACCATTAAGTTAGTATTTTTAGGAATTGAGCTATAATTGACACACTAGGGTTTCTAGCCCCAAAACTAGAGGTTCACATCATCAACTAAGATACCCACACCTTGAGGTAGTATCATTATATCAACAATATGGTGTAGGATTGAAACACTAATACCTCAAGGGCGAAATACATACTAATAACACACACCTTGAAAATGAAATATTAGTTTGGCTTAAGGTTTGTACCTCACCTCTTATGGATTTGAACATCTATAATAGACATGCATTTGTAGAAACTAGTTTTAAATGATATATCACCTTATTATTAAACACTTGGAGAATGTATATCATGGATGTACCTTAAAATTAAAGACCTTTCCCACTACTCGAAGGATCTTATACATAATCTATTTTTAACTAATTACTTATCACTTCATCCAACTAAATTTATTTTCATGACTCAGACCTTTTATCTTGCTTAGAAGGTTATAAACCTACTTATCTTCTATTTTTGAAAGTTCTAAGAATGCACCTATTTTCCAAATACCCAAACACTTATGTCCTATTTAGATTCTTACATCAATGCACATGTACTATTCTAAAAAGAGTGTCAAGTTCCCTACACTCATCTAAATTTCAAATGAAACATATTCATATGGTCAACCTAAGTGATGTAATGTGAGATATTCCCAAAAAGGATTGATATAAAGATAATATATATCCCATTCATTCCTCACCTAGAACATACCAAAAAGGACTTAATCAGGTACTTAAATGAGAAAAGCATCCATGTTATCTCCTATTTTCATGTTAGTAATAGATAAAACATATCTAAAGGTCTAAAAAATTAAGGAAAGCTCCATGAGACTCATTTTCCAAGTTAAAAGATAGGTCATTATTGTACTTGTTTATCACACATTGCATGATTCACACATAAACCAACATGTAGGGGATAACTATATAATTTTGAGGCCTTATTTGGAGTATTATATATGTAGACAATGGTCATTTATAGATGGGTATTTAGGGTATATCAATATTGTGTGCTCATTAACCCATTTTCCCATATCTATTCTAAAGATAAAGAATTAGGGTTTTCTCATTTGATAAAGAATGATAGTACATGATCCCTATTTAAATACACTAGAGTGAAGGTGACATAGAACATAGAAACATATAGGTGGTCACATATATTTTCAAAAGTTATTCCATAATATATACTTGCATCTAATCTAGATATTAACATCGATGAAACCATCCTAGGTCTACATAAACATCCATGTCTACAAAGGTATAATTTCTAGAATCAAACAACTAATTTGTATTATAAATCCAATCTACTTCATATTGTTATATATCTAGATATGTATGAGCATAATAATTATCTTAGTATCATGTGTTAATTATTATTTAAATATCTATCATATTTTTACTTTCCATTTTTATCATATCTCAACATAATAAATTTAGTATATGTTTTATCTAACTTTCAAAAATTAATTGGCCTATTTTAGAGATAGAATACCATATTTGTACCCTAGGATATCTCTACCCATTTTACCATATATTACCCAATCTATGTTTTAGGGTTATAAATTTGGTGAACCCAATTCATGTGAATGCCAAAAAAATAATTCCTAGGGTTTCCATTTGTTTTTCAAATTCTAAAATTCTTCATTTATAAGCAATGAAAAATAATAATCAAAAACATGATTTCAAATGGAAGATAAATAAGAATTTATAAATCATATCAATAATAACAAGGAATTGATGGATTCATTTTTATATGTTATAATAGATGAAATCAATAAGCATGATAAGGCTAAGGCTACCTCAACCTAGTGATGGTGAGTCTTTAGAGTGTACTACAACTGATTCCATACCAATCAATCTACCTACATCTATAGGAGACATGTATTGTTTCTTCTTACATTTTTTTACTAACAATAATATTACCACATATACCATTAGGTTACTAAATTATTCATTTCAAATATTAGTTTCACTTCTTATATCTACCCAACCTACAGGTACACCTAATTTGGTGAATTCTCAAATATCCAACCAAAATACAAAGATTTGCAAGATCTTTTCTAAACTATAATTTATTTGAAAACTAAGGTTATAAATATTGAACAAAATTATATGAAATATCTTTATGTGATTTATTCACAAGACGTGTTTCATAAACCTATTGCACAAGAGATATATTTTCACCCCTTAACAACTAGTTTTTTACACCTATTTTCACATTTTATTATGGAAAGGGTGAAACTAAACAATATATTCAATATTTTTATGTGGAATTCATTTATTATGTCTCCAATGATAGACTTTTGACCAAATTATTTAAAAGGAGCTTAAAATACTATGCGTTAAGGCAATTATATGATTTACCAACTTAATTAATTTACACATTCAAACCACTTGTGGATAAATTACATGCACACTTATCTATTAACATTACCAAAAAGGTTTCCTATACCTAAATTCCAAATATAAAACAAGGAACCAATGAACCTATTAATGAGTATGTCTTGAGGTATAAGACAATGTTATCTAAAATGACAAATCCAATGGTGGATAAAGAGCTTCAATACATATTCAAGCATAATTTTATTTCCCCATTACATGAGTCTCTTATTTTCAAAAAAATTAAAACTTTTGATGACTTATGCCACATTATTCATGATGATGGAATTATAATTATCTCATTAAACAATTTTAAGTATTTACAAAACACACCAACATCTACATGTAATTCCAATTTTACTATCAAATCAATTTATAAGGTCAAACCTCTTGATCTTAATAAATAAATAACCACCATGGTTAGTGTAGTGTCACAAAAACCTAATTATATTATGTTATCCAATACACCACAAAGCCAAATTTCATTCTTACCTGAGTCTCCCACTTCATTACTCTTGGAAATTGTAAAGTGTCACCTCATATCTCACCCTTATCTTATAGAGGCTGATATGATTAGAACTATAACCAAATGTTATGATGAAAATACTTATTGTGACTATCACCAAGACCATAATAATTATATTAACAAGTGTTTTATCTTGAAACATAAGATACAAGACCTGTCAATGACAAAATTATTGCATTTTATGACCCTCCAAAGGAATAAGGTTCACAACCTAATGAACATTATAAATAGAAAATATTTAATAATCCTTTTCAAGGACACTCTAAAAATATTTGGAAGTGAAAATGGAATATAATGTGCATGATCCTCTATCTATCTATGATAACACATGAGATGGGATTATTGGTACTTATATGTGGCATACACGTGAATGGTTAAGAGACATTATATTACATTTGATGACAATGATAATATGGATGATGACTCAGATATTCATTCAAACATACCTTGACCACCAACCTATACACAATGTTATGATTGATATTGGTGAAAGTAAGAAATTTTTTACTATGACATTAATTGTGAATTTATGTTATAAAAATCATGATTTACATCCCTCAATGACTATCAATTAGATTATTTTATGAGACCTCGCAACATGTTCTTGGATACATTAACTTACCATTATAGGTAGGTCCCACACATATGGTTACTAACTTAATAGTTATACCTTCCACAAGTATTTTAAATATGTTATTAGGATGACCTTGGATATATACACTTTGAGTAGTATCTTATAAAATGAATGGGTGTGTTAAATACATCCATGACAATTGGATAATTATAGTTTCAAGATTTCTATATGAACATCCTCTTGAGAAAGATAAATTTATACCTAGGAAATTATTTATTAAACCTACTAAGGTTAATCTTCCACAAAATGGTAAGCAATAGGCAATCACCTTTACTAGGTGGTAAGTACTTGAGCAACCATTACATTAGATATCCATAGTGGGTTAATGGAATCCTCATATAATACACACCATATTTAGATATATAGAGAGCTTAAAATTTTCATATTACTTGTATTCATAATAAACCATAGATCAATCAATCATGGGTTACATGAATCCCTAATCCTATTATTTCTTCATGACCATAAAGTCATATTAAACATATACAAAGAATGGAAGATTATATAATGATAGATATTAAACCTATACATGATATTTGGTATTATGACTAGTTTATTACACCAGGTTCCTAGTGGGGAGATACCTATGAGATTACATTGGATGAGAAAATATGATAATTACTTCTTTGCACATATTCCAAAAATATCAATTTCTTTTTATAAAATTCTTAAAAGTGATTAGTATTTACATTTTCAAATATATGCTTGGAATATATATTATTGGTTCCATGTTGGTAGTTATCATATTAATATTTCCTATATAGACATGTTTCACACATCATTTTGGTGTGATACAAGCATACACATATCCATGATCTATACACTTTTTTATCTTGGGTCTTCACTCTACTCATGTCATGTAGACACTAGGGGAATCCACTTATTTGATCATGATACTTATAGGTTATATCATTTGATGATAATTTTTACATTATCATGTCTAAGATTATATACATGCACATGCCTCTATTTATGATTATATATTTCATAGTGTACTTGATATGGTATGCACTTAACATTTATTGCTAACACATATGATCCATGGGATAATATGTTATACTTATTTTGGTTACTTATGACTTTATTCATTCATATCTTTCAGTGTATTTCCCTTTTATTATCTTGGTTGTTTGATAATTTGAATATAATCAATTATTTGTGTCCCCCATGCCTTGTTTTTCCTCTATGACATTTGAATTCATTGTTTATTATATGTTGACATAAAATTTGTCATTTATTTCTTTATGGACATTTGTCTAAGTTATGTCCCTTAGATTGTGTGGAATTTGAAGATGCCCTCTATTTAAGGTTTATTTGAACCATTATATTTTGATTTGTATTTTAGTGCTCTTTAATGTGTGTTTCATGCTTATTGAGATTGTACTCTTTCTATCTACATGTTTACATGATCTACATAATGCATCTTAGGACTTAATGTGATCAAATTATTTGTTATTAAATGATATATTTACCTATACATGTTCCCTTTATATTTTACATGGTGAATTCATAATTTAATGGTTCTCTTATCCTTTTAAGGTTAGGTAATTAGAATTTGATACTTTCCCTCACCTTAAAATGGGGTTAAATTTATGGTGGAATGTCATAGAGGCATCACTTCCATATTTCTTCAAAGATTTATGTTGTAGTGGGGGAATGTTTTAAAAACATGTTATCCAAATTTATTATATTCTTAAATTTAGTGGGAGCATGTTTTAGAAACATGTCATCAACATTTGCGCTTATGTTAGTTCTTAGATTCAAATTTTAGTGGGGGCATGTTTTGAAAACATATTCTACACACTTATACTAGTTCTCAGATTTATATTATAGTGGGGACATGTTTTGGAAACATGTTCTCCACACATACAATAGTTTTCAATTATAAATTATATTGGGACCATGTTTTGGAAACATGTTCTCCACACTTACATAGTTTCAAATTACCCAAAATCATAGTTATATGATTCATGTACACATTTATGGTAGAATTAAATACATTGGTACCATTGTTATACATAGTTTCAAGATGATACATATATAAGGTGCATATGCTATTTAATGTGCACCTAATTTTTCAAAATCAAATTAGTCTCATATTTTAAACACTTTTAGGGACTATCATCACCCACTAGGTTGGACTTTTACAAACTATATTGAGGCAATCTACTACAACAATTGGTTTAATTTTTGGTACAATTGAGGTGATTAAATCAATCAATATTGACAAGTTTATAGGTTGAAATTTATTACATCATCTAAACTCACAATTTTTATAGTGTGTTTTGAATTGGTTCACCCACACTCATCAAGTTATAAGTATGATCAAGTTGTAAGGTTGAGCTAATCTCAATTATTGGGTGGAAACTCACATTTTATCTAAGATTAGGGGAATTTGTCCTTAAATATATCTCTCCATATTTATATATATGTACATTCCATATTTTATATTTATCCTAGCATCAGATATAATGATTCATACTGATATATATTTTCAAATCAAATTTATAAAAGGTAATATGGTTACATCGATACATGTGTACTCCTAATCCTTGTTCTCATTTAATTTTAATGCTTTCAATTTCAGATTAGATGCAATGATTATTTATTATAACATGATCTTGTTTATAGGTTAGTCATTAGCAAAGAACTCAAGTTGGGCTCAAGCAAAGGTAAGGTGCATTATACACACCTAGGTATGCATTCCTTTTCTTTTAAATTAGAAATTTAATTACTAGATTAAAGGGGGGGATGCAGACATTATTTCTAAATTATATAACACCGTAGTTTTTTACACTTGGAAAATACATATCATGGATGTACATTCATATTTTAGACATTTCATGTTGTTAAAAGTCTCACATGCACTATCTCTCTATGCCTGATTGCTTATCTCTTAATTTGAACAATGTTATTCTCATGACTCAAACCTTATATATTTCCCAAAATGTTACAAACTTCCTTATCTTCTATTTTTTCAAGTTTTGGACTTTTACCTATTTTTCAACTATCCAAACACGTGCATCCTAGTCAAACAACTATGTTGACACAAGTGTCATAGTCTAATGCAAGTGCCCAATACCCAAAAACCATTAAATTTTCAAATGAATATATTCTTATGGTTAACTTAACTAATTTAATGTGATACATTATCCAAAGTGATTGATATAAATAAAATATTAGCTCTCATTCATTCCTCACCCAATGCATACCAAAAAACACTCAATCAAACACTTAACTAAGCAAAACTTAAATATTTTAACTTATTTTGTGTCAGTCATATTGACAACATATTTATAAGTCTAAAGTACTTAAGGAGAACTCCATGAACCACATTTTAAAATTTACAAGTTAGGTAACTATTGTACTTATTTATCACACATTTCATGATTCACAAACAAAATAACATGTTGGCTAAAACTATATGAGTCTAAGGCCCTCTTCAAAGTATTAGTTATGTAGACAATTTTCATTGATAGAGGGGCCTTTGGGTAAGATCCACATTGTGTGGCTACTAACCCATTTTTACCATAGCCATTATGAAGATAAAAAAATACTTTTAATCATTTGACAAGGAACAATAATCCATGAAATATATTTAATTACACTAGTGTGAAGGCACCATAAAACCCATAAGCATCCATGTGGTTACATATAGTTTTAGTAGGTATTCTATACTAGACACCTATGTCTGAGTTAGACATTAGTGTCAATGTAATTGCCCTAGGTTAATGAAAGTGTCCATGATTACAAATGTATAATTTTAATAATCAATGTAATAATACATAATCTCGATCTAGTCTACTTTATTCATGTTTCAGATCGAGATATGTATTAGCATCATAACTAGTAATGTATCTTATGTTCATTATTATTATAATATCTAGAGTAGTTTTACTTTACATTCAATCACAGATTAACATATTAAATTTATTATATGTTTTATCAATGTTTTGAAAATTAATTATCCTAATTTAGAGATAGTATACCATCCTTATTCCCTAGGCTCTTTCTACCTATTTGACCCTGGATCCCCCAATCTAGATTTTAGGGTTAAACAACATCTAACTTGAGTACATATACTAATATGGTTAAGAAACAAGAAAAAAATACAATGGGACATATCTCAAATCAATGGAATAAGTTTTTAAAAATAAACACAACATAATAGAATATTTATTAAACAAATATTTAATTGAAGTACTCTTATTAAAGAAATCAATATAAGGTATGGGTAAGAATACTAAAATAAAAAACTATTATTATGTTATTATAGGCCATGTAATAGATAGATGAATTAATTTAAGGTAATATGTTAAATATCAAATGAATCAAGAAAATATTATGTTAAAATTCCAAAAATTTCCTAAGAATGAGTATTGTTAACAAATAAAATCAACCTCTTAAGTATATTTCACAATCAACATTTAAAAAAAATAGATACCAATGCACTAAAGAAATAAATTGTGGAAATGATTATATAATGCATGATTATATATAAGTCAAATCCCCATGACCCTAAACATATGGATTAATACTTCACATAAGATAATGTGTAATTCATCACATTCATACTTACAATTTTTTTATTATGGTGTCTTGATTAATTTGTTTATGAAACATTTTATTAATTTCATATAATTATTGTTTATTAATATTATTTTAGTCACATGTTTATGATTCATTATAACTAATCATGTACTACTTGATATTGTTATTACATATGTAGAGTTTGACTATGTATGATATATATGGACTATGACCCTATCTTGTATACAAGTATAATCAACTTGTTATTTACTATCTCCATGATGGGTATCTCATTTGATGATTTATGTTATTAATAACATATTATATGCTATGTTTGACTTAGTATGTCACTTCATGTTATAAATGGTCCTTATAAAACCTCTTTAGGATATGCTAGTGTTGATTCTAATAGGTTGCTACAAACTTACAAGATAGGGACTAATAAATTAATAGTTGTTCTATTATGAAATTCACTTAGAATTTATTCATTACATTAATTTATATTATAATTAAGGATTACTAAATATATTATGAAATAAAAGAATACTTTCCTAGATAAACATACACATAAAATAATATTATGGATTATCATTCATATAGTTAGATGATAAAAGATGTAAAATGGTCAGGGATACATTTGATCATGAGGAGTGAATTAAATTTTTTATCTATGAACTGAAAAACATAAATAATAACTATATCTACTTACAAGTGAAGGATATTTATAGAGTGTACATGAATCTTCAAATCTAGTTTATTCATTTTATATTCTTATTGAATATTGAGTATCTCTCCAACATTCCATTTATCCTTATATACTTATATGATTTTTTCCAAATACATAATATCATTTTGTCACATGTATAGATTATAAAAATTTACTAAAAATAATTTTTCTCAATTCCTTATGTATACTTTCTTGGGATTAATTAATTATCTCATCCTTAGATAAAATTCACTATAGAAGTGCAGTGACTTCTAAGATACTTTTAATGAAAGGTTGTTCTCTTCTAAATATCTTTGCATCTACTTTGTCTACAATATTTGCTTATAGTATTGCAATAAGCATCATTTATTAGTTTTCACTTATTACACACTACTTATCTAACCTTTCAAGTTTTCATCCAAGAAAAATGCCAAACAATTACACTTTGAAAATTTTCAATAATTTTACATCACTATAAGATTTCCCTTTATAGGTTTTCTGCATTCCTATACTTTATTTTAAAGACTTCACCCAAATTTTTATTCTTAAAAAAACTTTCAGTACCCAAAATTTTCCAAATGTGTAGGAGGTCATTATAACTTACTTTTAAGGTGATGGTGGGTGGTGTTTTGGTTTTGTTAGCACAAATTTTATAACTTTCCATTAGCTCCACTAGAATGACATTGATGCTCTAGGGGTAGACATAAGTTGTTATGTCTATTTCCCAATGGATAATTTTGGTATTTTTTGCATCATCATTATATAATAAATTTATAATGTGTATCTTTATTGAAACATAATGATCCACTCATATGGGTATGTGTTATAAGGATAATAAATCACATTATTTTCAAAACTAAAAATATACACAAGTTATGGCATAAGTCCAAATTATGCACACATTTTGTGAAGTTAATGGGGTGGTAGATATGATTGCTAACATAGGAGTATAAATCCACATTTTAACTAGATAGCATGAAGGAGGCCACATCCCCAATAATGTCCAATTGTTTATACATAATAAAGTATAGTAGGGTGCATGGGATATCAAGCCAATACATGTACAAACTCATCCTATCAAGAGATGGGTTTTGAAAGTTATGAACTACCATTTTGAAGGTGTGAGGTGGATCAATTACTTAAGGACAAAGGTATCATTTATCCCAAGCCTATTTTGTATAGTTCAAACTAGTCTATTCCAAAAATGCCTATTTGTTTATCTCTACTCTATTATCATAGTGCTAATGAGGGAGACAGAGAGAGATTAGAGCCTACCTCATATATTAAGGTGCATGGATAGAAGATGGATTGGAAAATGTTATGGTATGGGGTCTCTTAGAACTAGTGCTATAAATTATAGAGTACAATGCTGACATTACTATAGACTTCATCGCTAGATGGAATAAGCATATAATGATGATATGGGGTATTTATATTAAATTCATCAAGTAATTCATAGGTGAGGCCATATGAATTACATGAGAATGTGTTAATGATTAAAAATATTGGAATAAAAATAGAAACTCCTTTAGTTCTTCTTCCACATAAATGCATTCATGAATATAGATAAGAAGGGTTTCCCCTAGGTAGATCTCTTGTGGTAATGGTCAGAGGTATGCCTCTAAGTGATGAGATACCTGAATTTAGAGGGTAAGTAAACCATAATTTTTCTTCAAATTTTTTTGTTATTAAACCATTTATATGGGTATAATATTAGCCTACCATTTTACATGTTAAATTCACTAGAATACACAACCCTTTCCAACCAAGTTAATGATTCTAACCCCATTCTACATCAAGGGATTATATTTATATTAGTTAAACATGGTAAAACTTTGAAAGTGATGGAGCTCACCCTAGGGGTCCCTCAATCAAGGAGGAATATCTAGAGGATGACCCCACCTTAGGGCCCTACCACCCATCTATTAATACCTCTTAAACTAGTCTATCTAAAACCTCTATTGAAGACATACTAAAGTTATTTGTTCCCAATCCCAAATTGGTCCTTCTAGACGAGGGTACCTCTATAGAAGATTACATAAAGTTAAAATTACTTATATATAATGAATTTAAAAATAATAAGGATCTATTTGAAAATGGAATCCATAGGGTGTAGTAAACTAGATTGAACCTAGCTAGCCTTATCCAAGAATGGAATGCCTTGCATAGGAAAGAAAAATTGACTATTAATTATTTTTTCCATTCCATCAAGATAAAATAGACACTAGTTAAGTAACCATTGAAGGTTATAGATACCCCCCACATAATATATCCCCAAATGACCCCTATCAAGAAAACCTCTCTACAGATATAGGTATAGAAAATGCCATGCATGATCCTGATGGGTGATGGTGCTGAAGGACATGGTAATAAGATGAGGGCCAAATTTTCCAAGATCAAGTGTGGATTAACATAAAATATATCAGAGTAGGATAATGAAACACCTGAGACCCCCCTCCTAATATATTTTTCTACTATTTTATTTCACTACTTATGGGACTTTGTAGCTAGTTTTTTATTGTTCAGCCTTGGTGGCCTATTACTTTTTTCATTAATACTTTTATGGTTCTTATATCCTTGTAAAACAATGTTGTTTACCCAATCAAATAAAAAAATTAAATTTCCTTAGTCATCTATAATTTAATATACCATGATGAAAAGTGTGGGTAATTTTTCCAAACTCTGCATAATTCCCTACACATCATCTTTACCTAAAACTTTAATTAATAGCTATACAGTGTGACATTATGATTGATGGATTATTAAATTTGTTTGAAACAATATAGTATCTTTGTTATTAAATTCTTGTAAATGATCTTGTTTTATCCCATTTTACACCTAATGGAAAGTACTCTAGAATTAATGATTAGATTTATTATTTATGATTATGGATTATTAAGTTTGTTACTACTGTAATTGATTCAATTAAGATTTTTATATGTTTCATTTTAATTTTTATTTACAACATTTTTTTAAGATAATACATGTTTACATTGATTATTTCTAATTTCTGATTATGATAGTATGGTTTCATTTGACATATTGTTTCTCAGTTAGTTTGTTTCAATTATTTTGATATGAATGGACTTACTACCATGTTTTATTATTTGATGTCAATGTAATACACCAATTTTTTATCCTCATAATATAAACTTGAGGGGTAAAATCATATGGGAAAAAAGAGGTGGATTTTGACAACTAGGAGCACATAACAATCGGGTAACAAACACACACTCATGTTATCTTGATAGATTTATGGTTCCTTGAGTTGGTGTTCAACTATAGTATTAGTTTAATAGTTGTTTCTATTTACTATGTGTCATGATGTATATTTATTTGTATGGTACTTATATTATCATTTATTGTTCTAACTAGTTTGTGTGTAACAATTTCAGTTACAATATTATGACCATGGAATGTCTTGATATGGGTTTTATTCACACTAGTTAATGTCTTGGAAAATTTCCTCCCATTTTAGGATCAGTGAGAATGAAATAGAAGGCATAAGTTGAGGGTATTATTTTTGTAAATAACCATGTGGTGGAATAATTATGAGAACAAAGGTTGTTTATATCATACAGTTATGATATGATGGGTGTATCACAATTAATCTAAGGATTCTAAGATCTAACCTATAGTGGATGTGTGTATCTACACTAAGTTGGATCTGATGAAAAATTAACTTAATGATGGAAATGTAGGGGAGAAAATAATTGGTTTTATGACTAATATTGGTAACCTATCACTAAGTAATTTATGTGGTAATCTTGTTTCCATCACAAATCATAACAAACATAGTGAAGATTCCAAGGATTAAATTGCAATATGGTTGAATGACCATAAAAAAATGTATTTTTCTCACTAAATTGCTATGCATGATCGCTTTACTAAAAATGTAAAAGTATGATCTAGAATATAAGGATCAATAGGAATAATTCATAGTTAAATCAAATAATTACAATAAAACATATGCATATTAATTCATACAACTTACAAATTTGATGTTAATTATTTAATTAAATACATAAATTTAGAACAGAAACCATATTACCACAAACTAACATAAAAATTGTAGAATTTTATTTTCTTGTATTAATTCCCAAAAGTATCCCCTTTTAAAATGAATAGGACTCAAACATATATAAATTTTTATTGGAAAGACCTCATATTAAAATATCATTACATATTTAATAAGTATAAAATAAGACCAATTCTTAATTTGGAATGAACATTTTGCATGATTACAATTTTTTTAAATAAAACATGTCAACTTATATCTTTATAACTTGTGTGTACAATAGAATCCAAAAATATATATAGATAATATGCCAAAATTAGACTCAAGAGGCCATTTTAAAAGTCATGAGTGGAATTATCGGTAATATATGGCATTGAAATCATCAAAACTCTAATTGAAACCAATTTTATATTTGGATTAGAAATAGGGGCTACTAGTGTAGTGGGAACTATAATAAATGAATGAGTGCTCTAAATTGAGACACTTATAGTTTATTTTAACTCAACTATGATAGGAATAGTGGTATATGAATGTGTATCCAAATGGGCCATGATAGAGCCATATTGACAAGATATATATTTAACTAAACTATCTAATTATGTATGTCTTAGAGCTAAAGACATAATTGCCTATGGTACTTGACCTCGTATCTTAGTAGCCAATTGTATTGTTTCTATGAATTCTCTTGATGTTTTCTTTTATGTTGTGCATGTTAAAAAAAACTACTGTATGATTTAAAAATTAATGATATTGGATCTTACCCATCAATTTATTATATAGGACCAATGAAGTCTAGAAGGATTCATCCATTTACTATACTTTGGATACCTTATATTTACCAAATGTGATCAATTTAATAACTTGATCACTACTCCAAATAATTTTTTCAACTTTTGAATTGAAATTAAGAATGACATATTGGAGTTGTCTATTAAATAATAGTTTAGATACCAATTTCTCTCTTGGTGTATAAATAGTATAGATATGTATATCTCGTAGTATTTTTTATTTCTTGTTTTCTCTTGACTAGTTAATTTTTCAACCAATTACTACACTTGGTGATGTCATTTCATGAGATTGATTATCTTGTGCACATAATTTTGGGCCAAGATTATATGTTGAAGTGGTAGTAAAGTAAGGATTGGATAAGATTTATCCATCACTACCTTAGCAATAAAGTATAGTTTGACACCCAATATTTTGAAGGATACATGAAAATTTACCATGTTGCCCAATTTTTTCTGAGTCTATGTTATTTATTTTTATATGGAAGACATAAGATCAATATTAAATTATCTGATCTCTACACATTATCTGATATAGACTTTGGGGATTTAGTTATGTTGTGTGACTCTAATCTTTTATTTTTATATTGTAATCCATAAAAAAATTATATAGTACTCCCATAGTGGAATTAACCATGAATATTAGATCTTCCTGAGTCTCATGATATTATATAGAAAGGGTTTTCCATTTCTTAGACAATGAGAAGAGTTTTTATTCTCTTATAAACTATGTTCATTGCCCTCCACTAGTCATTGTCCTTTCCTTGACCCTTTTTAGTTTAATATAAGCCTCATAAAATTGTATAAGTAGTTTTCGATATTTAGTAATGAAAAGTGTATCTCAAGATAATTATTGAGTTTTCATTTGTTGTATCTATAATGATGTCATAGTTACTTCCTTATAGGATATTTGACTAGAAGAAGAAATGGAAAGAGAGAAGGTGTTATATGGAGGTGGCATAAGATGTGAGGGATCAAATAAATATGAACTTGGAGATGTGGCAAGTGTAGGTTTTTTAATTGGTAGATAGACTATTATTTATATCGATATATTGAGATTAGGGGTATCCTTAGTGATATACTTTGTAAGTTTAGGAGACTCATGAACTATGACCACATGTGACTTTATATTAAATATTATAGTAATTGATATCCCTAGATGAGTGGAAGTACATATCTATAATAGATATGTGACAAAAATGGATTTATACACCAAGAGTGAAAAATGTGGTCTCAAAATGTTGTATCCATTTTAGTTTCAAAAAGAATGGGGTGTTTAATTACAACATATCTTATAATTTGCAATATTATTTTATTCAAATATATGTTAGAGTCAAAATGTTAGTGGAATAAGTAGTAGTTTTACTAATAAAATAATTCTTTGAATAACTTATAGTGTTGACACTCAAAAACTACCCTATTTTTGATGTCAAAATACACTTGAACCCTTACCTGACCTTTGGATCTAGGTAACCACCAAGTGGACTTAACCCCATTTTAACATAATAACTTAACCATTTCAACCTACTTCTTTTTAACCTTTTTTCATCCATTCTCATTTAGACCCTTGACTACTGACAGTTAGCCTAACCATTGATGGTTAGCCTAACTATCGATGATTAAGCTTAACCATCAATAGTCAGGTCCCCTACCTATACCAAAGAAATTTATAGATTAAGTGTGAGATTAAATTCACACTAAATTTATAAAATTTATATTTGGTGATATAAATCATCTTTGTAGTGCCCAACTTATGATCTTTATTGCTTACCTATTTAGAAACTTATTACACTCAATTTGACAACTTATTCCTCTAAATGGAGAGCTACAGGAAGGAGAATTGATATAAAAATATATAAATACATGTTTCCAAAATCTCTTTGTATGTATTAAAAACAAAAACCTAAAAATAAACCAAATCATCCTTAAAAGTTGAAGTATCATTAAGTTGGCAAAATTCTTCTAGGTATTTTTTACCATTTTCCTCGTGATTTGATATCAGGTATTTTTTATTTGTTTTCAATTTATTTATTTCTCTTATAAGTCTCTTACCTTGACCAAAACCTACCAACATTTCATCCTCCACCTTTTAGACCTATTCAAATTCACTATTTAACCCTTCACCCAACCTACATCCCTTGTTTTATGAATTCCCAAAATTGATAGAGAATTGTCGATGGTTAGCCGAACCACTGTTGGTTACCTTAATCAATGATTGTTACCCTAACCACCACTAGTTACCCTTGATCACTGATAGTTACCTATATATAGCCAAAAATAGCAACCAGACCTGAACTAGAACTCTATTTTTTGTGTCCTTGTCACCCCACAGACCAAAAATAACAACTAGATTAGACCCAAACATTTATTTTAATAATATAAATTTTTCCTTAATGTTATTTTATTATATTGCTCATATTTTATTTGAATATACTTAATTATTTAGATTAATTTTATGTTATGAAACTTTTTTCCCTTTATTTATACCAAACCTTTTATCAAAAAGTAGATTAACAACCATCATAGCAAGCTATTGATTTCTTGGATCTAGCATACACTAGTAAATCCCCCCATCTTATTATCTAATAAATAAATCTCTGTTAGTGCTTTCTTATTTTAAGTCTTCCTCCCTAGCCAAAGAATATCTCTCACTTCATTTGGATATCAACACACACACACACACACACATGCACGCATGCATGCACGCACGCACGCATGCACACACACACACACACACACACACACACACACACACACACACACACACACACACACACACACACACACACACACACACACACACACACACACACACACACACACACACACACACACACCAACACACACACACACACACACACACCAACACACACACACACACACACACACACACACACACACACACACACACATTCTACTAGGTACTCTTAAACACCCTTCTCCTTTAGTTTTACTTCTACTTTCATAAACTAAAAAATGAGGAGAAAATTTTAGTAAAACATTATGGCATGCCCAGTGAGACCCACCACCTTTATTTTCTTAGTTAGCATTATATGTTCTCTCTCTCTCTCTATTATTTTCTCATCTAAAGAAATCTTAAAAAATTCTTTAGGGCTCAAAATTAGCCTTTCATCCATTGCTTACTTTATTATCTTGTATCTCAAATAACTTAATTACAATGTATCATAATTGAATCATAGATTCACTTTTATATCACACATAAAACCTAAACCACTTTCAAATCCAACACATCAAAACATAACTGAAACAAGGACCAACTAGGATTTCACCACCTAACAGATAACCTTACCCTACATAGTAATCCCACTTGGAGGTCATTATTAAGGGGAGAGCCCATTTCATTCTATAGCAAAGTATAAGACCTAGACATATGGTATATCTTGGCTAAATGACCTAGCTCAGCTTTGGGATCATGATGTGTAAGGAGCAATCCCCCAATACTAGGCCACATACCTAGTCCAATATAGATTCTCTTGAGGACATAAACATTACCCAAAACCATCCTTATCTTTCCTATCCAGTACCCTATTTTCAATCCAAACTACCCTCACACATTTTTAACTAAGGCATAAGCCAATATGAGATAAAAGTTATCCTAGAAGCTAACATACTTAGTGTATGCATTATTCTCTAGACTTGTTTCTTATTTTCTCTTTATTTTATTTATGAGAAATCGACCTTCTACCATCATTTTGACCTTATTTACCCTCATCTACATTACCTTATTTAAATGAATAGCCCTTCTATAACCTTTTCTAGAGATCCTAGCTTTGCTAGAATCTCAAACCTTAACCCTCTTACATCTGAGCATTACCTTATGTCTCAAGATAGCTATGATCCTTAACTTACCTATAATCAACCCAGACTTATCGATCATCCATCAAGCTTCAACCATAATCAACCCCCAAAATATCAACTACCACCTGAACTGGTTATGATGTTAGTAGACTGGATAAGCAAAGTAGAGTTATCTATATTTTGTACCATGACTAATAAACCCATACCTAAAACCAATCAAATTTCAAATTCAACCAACCAAAAACCTATCAAAAACCCTTTAACCATTATCTTACCCAACTAATAGCCTATCAACATCTAACACATCCATTACCCCAACCTTATAAAAACATGGGCCATCTGCCCCTTCTATTTGTCAATTACCTCAACCCACATTATCAACCCAACCAATTTTATCAACCTTAACCAAAAAAATCAATCAACAAACTTATCAACCTATAAATCTATTAACCAACCACTATAAACCTACCTTATAAACTTTTTCCAACCAAACAATCTTATCAACCTCACCTAACCCATCAAATTCACCTATTCAACCAACATTATCAAATCAAACCATTGCCTACCAATCAAATTTTTTGAACCAACCAATTTTCTCAAATCAACCCAATCACTATCAACCCAACAATTATCAAGAAATACTACCCAACTATTCATCAAACTTACTTGATCAATCTAAATTATTCAACTTACCCACCTTATCAAATTTACCCACCTTTTCACCCTTAGAAACCTTATCAAAACCAACTAAAAACTACCCACAAAACCTAACTAATGTATCAAACCTATCAAATATATAAAACCAACCAACCTCATCAAACCAACCAACTAGATCATCAACTCAAGAGCCATTCGTATACCCACTTCCTAGGTAGTACACCTTGTTGGGGGAATTGTATGCCTCAATCCTTAATAAATTCTTGGAGTCTTCTATCATTAACCTTCCTCTAATCAAACCCATCAATAATCCTCTTAAAAAACCAATTTGGTTCATAGAAGATGAGTTTTTTCCCTATCATCACACCAACACACATGGGGTAGATAGATGTAGCTCTTTTAAGATGCTCATCCAAACCTTATAGACCATAAGGAGGTTTCAAAGTAAATTCTCTAGGTTCCCTCAAACCTATCCTTAAATATCATCAAACAATAAATCATGGAACGTCTTCCTTCAATCATTGTGAGGAAACCATTGTCTAACCCTCAACTAAACCACTTGTTACCCAAGTAAAACCCTGTCAACTTTCCTTAGAAACCACGTTCAAAGAATCAACCAACCAACCTTTTCCACTCAACCATGTGGAACCAACCATCCTACCTTTTCCACTTATCAATTTTTTAGAACATATTAACCTATACTTAGTGACCATCAAACAAAATAAACCTACCATTAACCCAACCTTACCTATAACCATTCACCCAACCTTACCTTATTAGCCAAACCAAAAAATCAAACCAACCCAACCAATAGACTAGCTCAACCATTTATCTTACCTTTCTCAACCAGTCAAACCAACCTCTATACCTCACCAATAAACCATATTAAACCTACCTTTTCACTCTACCATAACCAACCTACCTAACAACCTAAACCAAAACCTACCTTTAAACCTATCAAGCCTACCCTATCCTACCTAAATCAAACCTAGATACCTTTTCCTAGCCTTGGTGCACTAGAGGAAATCCCACCAGAACCACCACCTATGAACTTGACCTACTAACAACTAAGGAATAACAACTAACAACCCTTAGGGAGGTGGGTAAAGTCATCTTTACCCCTCATAATACATTATTATTAATGATCACCTAATCTTGGGATCATTTTCCCTTCTTTTGACCATCCATGGAAAAACAAACTAGGGGAAATTCCCATCCATAAGAATTTGACCATTTATCAACCCAACCTACCTTATAAACTCGACCCAAGTAATCAAACACAATTAACCCAAACCGAATAGACAAATATCAACCAACTAACCTTGAACTCTAGGGGATTACCTCTCTCCTTCAACCAACTAAAATTATTGGAGAATCACCTTCTCCCTCCAAAAGAGTCTATCTAGAGATTAACCTTCTTTGTAAACCTATCCATTGGAGATTACCCTTCTCCACCCACACACCAACCAACCAAATAACTTTAACCTTATCCATTCATGACTACCTTTTACATAGTTCTCTTTTTTAACTATCTTCCTCCATTAAACTCTCACCTAACCAACCTTACCTTTTTGTTAACCCATACCTTTTCACCATCTACCCAAAATTTAAAAATTAATTGGGGGACATTTACTCTTCTAATTGATATTACCCATCCATACAAGCATGGATTTAGGGCATATTATGACTAAATCTCTTAAATGCTTGGAATTCATGTTTGTTCTTTGGTTAGACCAAGTTACTTATCATTTTGTGTGTCTACCTTAAGCTCATCCCTTATTTTCAATCACCTTCATCTCCTTCTCTTTAAGGATATCTAATTAAAAATAAGATCACGTGATTATCTATCACAAACTTTTCCTAATCCTAATCATGGATACCACAACTCTACCAATGGTATGTTCCTCATGGATACTTTTTGTCTCTAATCAGATGGAATCTCATGTCTATTGTCACTTAAAACCACCTCTTCCACCCATCATCATCCTTCTTATGCCATGGATTTTCCTCCATAAAGGAAAAACATAGACATATATAAACAATCCATGTCTAAGAAAAAATATAAATATTTGGGATACCAAAATATCACTTGGGTTAACATCTTTAGTATGTAGATTTCTCCCTTGAAGGATAACTTCTTGAAATAATCAAAAGTTATTAAACTTAAAATAGACTACTCCCTTGAAGGATAGCTATCAAATATGAATAAACCTAAACTTAGACCACTCTGATGGCTAAGTTAACTCTATCAAAAGTAATAATATGAAGCTTCCTAGATTGATCAGCTTCACCAACATATCAAAACAATAATATCAGACCCTATATCAAATAAAAATGAGCTATCCTAAGAAAATTTCAAATAGTTTTCATTAGTAGACTTCTCATATCATTCATTCTACACGTAGCATATGACATGGACTTGTTTATCATGGTTCCTAGGTCACCTAAAAAAGGGGTAGGTCATCCCACAAGAAGGTTACCATACCTATCACCCATTACCTACCATCCATTTCCCCTTTTTCCCTAAACAAATCAAGGTATTTGAGCTTACTTGACACCATTTGATCAAGTTATCTTGTTTAACCATCAAACTAATAATAAATAAAAAATACAATACGAGTTTTTATGTTCATGAACCCACCCATTTTTCCACCATGGTCTTTGTCAATTAGAGAATTTATCCTCCCACTTATATTTGCATGATAACTTTGGAAGACATGTCTTCTCCCTTTAAGTCATTAAAATCAAAACATCACCCAATCAGACAAACCACCCAAACCAAATTTAACCCATAAAACCTATAAAACTAACCTTATTTACCTTATCTACCACCCAAGCCAAAAACTACCAATCACATTCACCTAACCCATCCAATCAAGTTAACATATCAAACCAACCAACCAATGAATTAGCTTGACCTTTGACCTATGGGAGTCGCATTATCCCTAGACCTTTGAGGTTACCTTTCTTCATAATCCAAGCCAACCAAAACTAAAACAAACCTACCCTTTCAAGGTTTCTTTTCTCAAATCACCTCATATTTCTCCAATCAAACCAATCAAACACTAAATTAAAATAAATACATATGGCTTGAAGTTCATGTTGGATCTACTATCCATGGGACTGTGTAGGCAATGTCCTCTTGTCTAGTGCATTAGGAGTTAGCTCAACCATCCCTTACCTACTTAACTTAACCTAGGGAGATGTGTCTTCCTCATTTTGAGATATTAAAACCACCCACTTACCTAAACCATCAAATCAATAGGGATTACCTTACCCCACAAACCTTTAACTTGACCAAACCAACCCCATTCCTCTAGAAATTTCCATTATCCTACCTTTACCAACCCTTTGACCAACATCCTACACAACCAATAACCCATTAACACTAACTTAACAATTATTTTTACCAATCTTGACTCCAACCTATCCAACCTTATCAACAATTAGGTTATCCACCCCCAACCACCATCGTAGCTTACCTTGTTAACTTTACCCAACTAACCTTATCAAGCTTATCTACCTTATTAAACCAATAAACATCACCTTATCTTATCAATCTACCAACTCCAACCTATCAACCTAAAACAACCAACCAGCTTTACCTACCTTACCCAACCTATATAATCAATCCACCATATCAAATTCATCCAACCTATCAACCAACCTTACCAAATCAAACCCTTACCTACTAATAAACTTATTAAACCTTACCTACCAATCTACCCAATCACCTATCAACAAACCTTATCGACTCAACCTAACCTATCAAATCCAACTTTACCTATCTTATCAATTTTATCACCCATATCAACCCAAACTAAACCAAGTGGTACACCCAAGTGGGGAAACCCATTTGGACATCGACCAACCTATTTAGGAGTCACCTTCTCCCTTAAATTTTTTGAGAATACCCTTCTCCACTAATCTACCCAACCATTCAACCACATTCACCTCAACATTTTCCCCTTTTGACCCAACCTATCACATAATTTATGACAACCTTGCCTTGGTCCTTTTAACCATATAAACCAATTTTGTCATGTCTAACATTTAAATTTACACCACCTCATGCATAACAAACCAGACCATTTATATTTTTCTCAAGACCACTTCTTATCATGGATACCTTAGTAAACACTGACCCTATCTAGGAGACTTGACAAGATTAACCTGATTAGTTATGACTAATGTTGGGGATAGGTTACCTTGTCATTTATCCTAAAACCAAACCTTATTATTACCAACATGGAAATATTAGTCTTTGTGTGATATTGGATACCACACTTAGTTACATTTTATGCACATGTTTACATCTCAAATGCCCAATGTCACCTTTTTGTCACCAACCTCATGACTTATCATCTACAATTTATCAAAACCTAACCCAATTCGATCTTACCTCATTGACTCCCATTTTTAGGGGGAACACCTCATCCCATACTTGGGGTAATCAAACTTTTTGAAGATGACCCTTCTTTGTAAATATTCACCCAAACTCAACCATGTGATTTTTTAATTTTGGGATAACCCAGTTGAATATCACTACCTTACCCTTAGAGCACACTTATTCAATGAAACCCACACATGAACCATTTAATAACTTCATTTGGCTTTAATTTATTTTTGATATTATGTCCATGAATCTATGTAGGTAGTGTTCACTTGCCTAGTGCATTTAGAGTCAACTCAACCATCACCCATCACTGAACCCTCTCTATTTTTATTTTGTAGATAATTAACCCAAAGCCACATAACAAAAAGGGGGAAAATGTAGACAATAAAATCATACTAACTTAACCATTTTAACCTACTTTATTTTAAATACTTTTCAGCCATTTTCATTTAGACCCTCAATCACTGATGGTTAGCCTAACTGTTAACAGTCATCCTAACCATCAATGGTTAAGCCTAACCTTCAACAGTCAGGTCCCCTACCTACACCAAAGTAATTTAAAAACTGAATATGAGATTAAATTCACACTCAAATTAGAAACTTTTGATTTGGTGATAACAATCAACTTTGTAGCACCCAACTAAGCAACTTTATCCCTTACCTACTTAGCAACTTATTCCATTCTATTTGGTAACTTATTCTTATAAAAGGAGAGTTACAAGAAGGATTACTAATATAAAAGAATATAAATACATGATGCTAAAATATATTTATAGGTATTCAAAAATAACAACATGAAACTCTATCGAAATCCTCCTTGAAAGATGGAGTACCATTATGTTGGCAAAATTTTTCCAAGTCTTTAATACCATTTTCCTCATTATTTGATAACTAGTATTTTATATTTATTTTCAATTCCTTTATTTTTCTTCTAAGTCTCATACCTTGACTAAAACCTACCAACATTTCATCCTCGACCTTTTAGAAATGTTCTAATTAGTTGTTTAACCCATCACCCAACCTGTAACCCTTATTCTCTACATTCCCAAAATTGATAGAGAACTATCAATGGTTAGCCCAACTATCACTAGTTAACTTAACTAAGGATGGCTAGCCCAACTACCATTGGTTACCCTTGACAACCAATGGCTACCTATCTATAACCAAAACCAACAACCAAACCCTCAACTAGACATGAACCAAAACTTTGTTTTTTGTGTCCCTATCACCCCACAGACTAGAAATAATAACTAGATTAGACCCAAAAATTTCTTTTAATAATGCATCATTTACCTTAATTTTATTTTATTATATCACTCACATTTAATTTGAAACTAATTAATTATTTATATTACTTTCATGTTATGCAACTTTTCTTTCCTTTATTTATACCAAAAAATTTATTAGAAAGGGGATTGAGATCCATCCTAGCAAGTTGTTGCTTTTTTGGATCTAACATACACTAGACAATCCCCCAATATTATTATCTAATTAAAAAGTCTCTTTTAGTGATTTATTATTTCATGTCTTTTTCCCCAAGAAAAGAAGATCTCTCACTTCATCTAGATATTAATGCATGCACACTTTCTACTAGGTAACCTTATACACCCCTCTCTTTTAGTTTTACTTCTACATTCATAAACTAAGAAATGAGGATAAAATTTGAGTAAAACATATGGTGGAAGAAAGAATAGGAAAAATATCATAAAATTCCTATAAGTTTGATAGATTTGAGGTAGGTGAAGTAGTTTTGTGAGTGAAAAAAAAGGTAGTTTAAGGAACCAAAATAGTAGTATAAATAGCAAAGGTATAAACATGACTATTTTGTCTAATTATTTATTTTGTAACAATTGTATATATGTACTCTATACATATATTGGATTGTTCAACATCATAAATATGAGGAGAAGTGGGGATATGGACTCCAAATATTACATGTAAATAAGCCTTTTGGAAGACATCATAATATAGTCCCTCCCTATAATTCTTATTCATACTTTTCGTCTATGTTTTCCTCTTCCATAGATTCATATAAATTTTACTCTAATAAGTGTTCTATATCATAATCGATGAGTCCCAATGATGTTCTTAGATACTATAGTGGCCTATCCTTTTCTTATTTAACAATATGATCTTATAGATTGTTAGGATTAGTCCTATTAGCTTGAGTTCCTACATGAGGGAGAGATTCAATGTGTATTAGATGAGGATAAGGTAAATAAATCACCACAGGTATTGAAATTGATTGGAGTGGTAATTGAATGTGTAAATGTAAAGGTAACCTTAATAACTAAGGGTGCCCTTATATTGATAAAATGGGATTATTAATATATAGATTTTGGTTTTTAAAGTATATTATTGACCCTTACCCTTGGTTTATTATATTTCATCATATTTTTTAGGTTTATCTTTTATTTAGATAATTTTACCCTCCTTTTGATTTATCCTATTCACATCATTGTTTGTAATGAAGGTATCATATTGAATCATTTGAGAAATCTACATGAACATCCCTTGACCTCTAGTTATAGTGTATAATTTGGTGTCATCTTTAGCATTTAGAATAATATAATCATGAATATATTCCTTTTGCTTGTAGTTAGTTATTAATCTTCCTTATAATTTGTTTTTATGTTTCACTACCACTCACTTAGGGTCCTAACATTTAAACTCTACTAGTTTTAAATGGGAAAAAACCTCTATGATGAGAATTCTTGTTTGTATTATCATAGTATTATATTTTTTTCTTTGTATAATAAAGTTTGTATTGTGATTTTTTCCTAATTCATCCATTTTGAGGTTTCATCAACATTATTAGATAAATAATAGGCTATTTCCTACCTAGTTTGCTTGTATGGGATTATCTTGGGTAGTTAAAATGATGTAACCAATGTACCCTCAAATTTTATAACCATAGGGTGTTGGTATATCCAATATTAACCCAATGATTTAAGTGATATTTTTATATTTTTATACAATCTTAACATAGGTTGGTCATGGATTTCCTTATACACCATTCGGTAGAATGTGTATATTATCCTTTGCATAAAACAACTGAATGTAAATATGGTAAAGATCAAAGTCATCATAATTTTTTGACCTCATGGTCCTAGGGATATTTTTTATTAGATCTTAGAGTACCATAAATAACATCAATTAAATATGAGATCATGTATAAACTATTATTTAGCCTATTGTGTGTGATCCTCTAATTCTTAAAGATTTAGCTTATGATCTCTCCCAATGTAGGGATACTCTATCCATCTAAAATTATGGATTAAAATGTATCTAAAACTTCATTGGCATGAGTTATGGATTGGGATCCATGAATTATATTTAATAAATCCATGAAAGTCCTAACACTTGGTCTAAATTATGTAATCATGACATTATTTCTCATGGAAAATTATTAGCATTTTCAACCCAATGTTTCAAAGTATCCCTATCCTTATTATCATTAAATCATTATTTTATTATATGTTTATTATAGGTTGTGTCTTGTTTAGGTAATCTTTAGTAGTTTTAAAATTCTATACTATATACATAGGCTACTAGTTTTACGTAATGTTTTTATGAAATATATCATTTGTGCATGTTCCTACTATAAACAAATTATATATTAAGTAAGCACAAGGAAACAATAATGGTTTAGATATTGATTTTTTCAACCTAACATATTTAATGGAGATTACGTCATCCCCATATTCTATCTCATTAAGGGCAAAATTATCCTTATCAATGTAAGGATGAATATATTCAACCTCTATATAGATGGTTGAGTAATGATGAAAGACATTATTTATAGACTTTGAGTCATGCTCTGTATATTTGAATTTATGTTTAGTACAAAAGAGAAATAATGATGGAGCTAGTTCCTAGTTATCTAACTCCATTATGGTTTTTAATGAGCTCTATGTTCAATTAAAGTATTAAGGTTTCAATAAATTATAGATTTCTAGATAGTAATGCACAACACAATTAACTAGAAAATGTAATTTTATTTTATTTGGAACATAGTATATGGTTTAATTTAAAGAGGGGAACTAAATTTTTTAGAATATTTCATTCATGAGAATTAAATGCAACATAATAGTATATTATTTCTTGTATAAAACACCCTAATTTCATTACTAAAATCATGGAACATCCTTTTCCTAAGGTATTTGGTATTCTAGTCCAATCAAACCTTGATCTCTTTCTATTCATGGTATAATTTAAAGGTTCTTGACAATATATAGTCTTTCAAATGGTGTTAGTTTTACTATTTGAAATGGGTATAAATATAAAGTATCCATTCAATGCATTTGGTTTAGAAGAATTCACGCAATTGAGTCCATACTAATTTGAATTTTTGAGCCTCTTTAAGTCTTTTTCTTTTTTACATTATGTTTTAGATGACATTAAAATACCCTTTTTCAGGGCTAGAGTTCTTTTTTTATTTTTCTAATCAAATCGATCCATTTATCCTTTATTTATATGTAAAATGATGAGGTAATCATATAATTTTAATCCTTTACTTAGTCACTTATCAAAAAGGGGGTTTATTTAGCTTTGGGATTAATAATATGTCAATTTATTTACAAAGTTAATCGTAAGACTTAGTTTCTTTTGAAAAAATAGACTTAGACATTTTATTTTAAGTTAATATTTCTAACTCTAACAACTCTTTTGGTTTTCTATGAGCCAATGATTATCTCATCTTCCCTTAAACTCCTTACGTAAGTTATAAGAGACCACATATCACTCACTCACTCACTCACTCTATTAAAACTATTTCAACTTAGTCATTTTCACCTAGGCTTATATATGACTCATATCATTCCATGTGCACAATCCCACATCCCCTCTCCCCATAATCCCCCTTATTTTCTCAACATGCCTTATACCCATTGAATGTGTGAGATCATGCCATATAGAGTGATCCCATTTAATTGGGGCCCCATGGTAGCATTTATAATTTATTATTGTAGTCAACCCCTTATATTCTTTATATAATGCCATGTGGAATGATCTTATTTGTTTGGCCCCTTAGAGTGGTTTATATCCTTCTAAGTCTCCCATTAGGCCCCAAGTTAATGACATTTACAATCTTATCAGGATATCATTTCACCAAGATATTACATTTCATGCCTTGAGTGAGAAAATATATGCCATGTGAGATTGAATTTCACCTTAATAGAGTGATAGCATACATGTCAACATTTCACCTACTTAAAATTGAGGGTTGTTTATCCTGTCAAGACTATCATGAAATTGGCATGCTTTTTATTTTGTATCTAATTGTTAAATCTACTAATGTCTTTGGATTTTCAATTTAATTCATCACTTAAGAGGATTTAAATTAAATATGCTTATCTATTATTTTTGATATAAAGTTTTTGATCATTTATTAGATGTAATGGATTAATTATGTTCTTTGAAAAATGACCCTTATAGATTTCTAATTTTATAACTTCTTTGTTGAATATTTATGCCTTATTCAGTTTTCAAGAAGCTTAAAGTCTAATGACTATAGTTTAATCATAAATAAATAATTAACTATCTATCTACATGTCTAGATTTCCCAAGGTCATGCCAGCTATTGAGATCTTATACCTATGCTCCTACATAGGTCATTAAATAAAGAGCCAAAACATTAAATCCTTTGAGAGCATGAGATCATTCCATGTGGCATGACATTGCTAATCTGAGCCCTCAAGATGATTAGGATAAAGTGGGTAGGGATTAAATATTTTGGGAGAGTAAGATGATGCTACATGGCATCATCCAATTTATTTTTGCTTCCATACCAAGAATGATTAGTATGATGAGTTTGAGATTGAGTGAGTTTCCAATATGATGCCACATGTCATAATCTTAGGACTAAAATATAATCAAAGAATGGAATAGTGATTGAAAACATAAATATCTATGAGTCAATGAGATATTTACACTTGTCAATATCTTATTGCATCATCTCT
The DNA here is from genome assembly GCA_037957365.1 of Torreya grandis. NCBI lineage: Eukaryota > Viridiplantae > Streptophyta > Pinopsida > Cupressales > Taxaceae > Torreya > Torreya grandis. The sequence continues at coordinate 571,144 of JARHVA010004454.1, forward strand.
AAACAAAATTAAATACTTAAAAAGTTATGAATGAATGATAATTTGACACATAATAGGATCCCTACATATCAAAGACATGATGGATTTTTTGATGAATGCGTAGTGAACATGTAGGGTGACCTTCCTAAGGCTAATAAATGTAAATCCATGAACATATTTAGAAGCTAAAAATGACACCCATTTTGATTGATAAAATCTGAGAATTGGGCTATAATTCTAACCAAATTTGTGAAATTATTGAATATCTTGTTTCCTATCACAAATAGATTGTGGAAACATACTCAAAATTAAATCAAATATTAACATGAGTCAAAAAACAACATTTACATTAGGATCAAGTACGTTAAATCATAAAAATACAAAGGATGTTTTCAAACCATCAATTTCCAAGTGGACTATTCATAGATAGAGGATTAAAACTTGTGCCCTAACATTTAATATAGAAAAAACCATTAGAATAAGAGGAATTCAACCTAAACCTATGCCAATTGAAATGATACATCATTCTAATATTATTATGTCATTGATATTGATTTAAAAGAGTTCATCCATTAATATATCTATGATACCAAAGATAAAAACATTAAATTTATGACTTGGTACATGATATTGAATGCTTTCAATAGTCTAGAACGATGGTAATGCATTAAATATTTTCAACCACCTAACTAGTGGATGAAACTATTGAAAATATATATAAGGCTAGCCATGATAATGAGTTAGGGGCTAGTATATTAGTGCTATAATAGGATAGACAACTAGACATCTTTTCTTATAATTTCCTACTTTTGTACATTAGATTTTATTTTAGCATGAAATGAGGCTATGTGAAGAACTTTAATGTAACTCATCTAAACATTGACGAATCTTAATTTTTTTAAATGGAATTTATTATATATGAAATATTTACAAATTACATCCATTATTTGTGCATGTTTATGGTTACTTTTATTCCCTCTTATGCATATCTACTCAATCCTCAGATGCTTATACCATCTCTACCTTCTAGTTTTACTATGATGGCCAAATAGAGACTAGTTTATTATGAGATTTGTTTTTTTAATAGAGATAGAACTATATCTAATATTTACCTTCCCATTACTCTCTCTCTCTCTCTCTCTCTCTCTCTCTCTCTCTCTCTATCTCTCTCTCTCTCTCTCTCTCTCTAATTCCCTCTTATGCATATCTACTCAATCCTCAGATGCTTATACCATCTCTACCTTCTAGTTTTACTATGATGGCCAAATAGAGACTAGTTTATTACGAGATTTGTTTTTTTAATAGAGATAGAACTATATCTAATATTTACCTTCCCATTACTCTCTCTCTCTCTCTCTCTCTCTCTCTCTCTCTCTCTCTCTCTCTCTCCTCTCTCTCTCTCTCTCTCTCTCTCTCTCTCTCTCTCTCTCTCTCTCTCTCTCTCTCTCTCCTCTCTCTCCTCTCTCTCTCGATATTTTTTTGTGTGTCTTAGTTTAGATTTAAAAATAGTTTGAATTGTAGTTAGTTGTTCTAGCTTTATCTAGACTACATGTTCATCTTTCGCTTGTCTTATTTTCTTCAATGTTTAAATTAGTGAAATATGGATAAGTGAAAAATAAAATCTATTTAATTATTAAATATAAAATAATTAGTTATTTTAAACATATTATAGACCAAAACATCTTACATAAGTATTTTAAAATTACTCCAAATTATCCCCTTATATGAAATATCATGCATCAACCAATTGAGGTATATGATATTCCATGACCTAGTAGATAGAGACCTTAAATAATTTATTTTCATATCCTAATTATTTTAAATAGATATAGAGGGGAAGAAGAGGAGGTAACAATCACTAGTTGAGCTTTTCCTCTCCCCTCTCTTCCCCTGAGTTAGATTGCATTTGTGAAATGGACCACTAGCGTATTGAAACTAGAAGGAGGACATGAAATAGAGTATATTTGGAGATATATTATTTTTATTATTCTTGTAGCCATAATTCATGATTTCACCATTATTTTTTATGTTTGAAATTCACATCAATATATTATTTATAAAATTAAAAACTGAATTAAAGTATATTTGGAGAGATATCATTTTGTTGGTTTTATGTCTACTTTCATGATTTTCCCAATTTGTTGTATGCTTAAAACACACAAATATATTGATGCTATAAGGATGGAATGAATTAGAGTATATTTGGATATATATCATTTATTTTGGTTTTTTACCTATATTTTATGCTTTTACCACTCTATTGTATGCTTAAAACACACAAAAATAGATCAATGATAGGAGGGACTAATCTAGAATATTTATTTAGATATAATACTAGTTTTAGTCTTGTGAATATTTTTCCATACCCTATTGTGTGTCTAAAAAACACACCAAAAACTTGGTAAAATGACGAGGCATGTATAAGATACTATTTAATATTTATGTTTTATTTTGATCTTGTTTCTTACCTTTAAACCCACCTATTGCCTTATTAGTTTGGTTGGGTACACATTTCTTCCGTGTGAAAATATTTTGGATTAATCATGACTCGCTTAAGAATCTTGACAAATTTTGTTAAAAATATATCAATGGTGGGATTCAAACTATTAAAGATAATATTCATGAATTTAAATAATACATCATATGAACCTAACTCCAACATGAATATGTGGATTTATACCTATTTACATATTCCTAGATGAATAGGATTTCCATTGGTACATATGTATGCCAAATGGATACATAAATCTATGGAATATCTTCAAAAACCCATTTTTCAACCATTATAATGTGCCTATTAGACCTGATATCTTGTAATATTAGTTTTCTATAACATGTATGGAACCTAATGAACTCAAAGTTCATTCAATATTCATTTTCACCATTTATACAAGAGGTTGAAATACCCATACTTGAAAACAAAGGTGGTGGATATTGATTTTTATCTAAGAACATTAGATCCCCTTACTATGCTCATTAATAAGACTCCATATACACTTACATATTTAGAATTCACTTATCAATAGGAATTCATCATTTAACAACAAGGTAAACCACATGGTTATTGTGTTGGTCTATTCTACTCATAAAAATAGCCAGTTATCCTTATCCAAAATACTCAAACTTATTTGCCTATGTGTCAACCTATGGACCAATATGTGCCTTATAATCAAACTTTACCTCAATAATGCATCCAACCATACTTTCCTATGATAAAAAGAGAATCTTGTTATTGATTTTAATAAAAAAGATAATGATTTTTCAAATCTTAATCAATATTTTGTTCTTCCTTGTGTTAATAATCAAATATCATTTTGTGATTTTATTGATCAAGTGTCATTTTTAAAGAGGTACTACACAAGAAATACATGGGATGACTCATCATACTACATTCTTAAGTTCAAAAATTTGAATCCAAGGATGAATAAGTGGGATGGATGTTGAGGTAGTCATGTTCAATGAGACTATCCCATTCAAAAGTTAAGAACCAATTCTTGATAATAATGATGATGATGATTTTGATGATGAAGAGATAATATTCATATCTAGTTAGATCCCACATGAATATTAAAGTAGAAAAGAGTTGTGTGAACAAAAATAAGAATCAAACCATTCTTGTAGTTAGATAAAAGATGAAATAGAAGATTTGGATTACATAGATGCATAATATGTATGTTATGCATCTAAAATAACCATATCATATGTTGTTACTCCTAAATTTGGCAAGATAGTTTCAAAATATCAACAACTTGGTGGTAGTTAAATCATCCCATCCTTTCATTAGAGATGGAGGTAGTAGAATAGATTCAAAAAAAATTTGTGTGAACAAAAATAAGAATCAAACCTTGATTGTAGTTACATAAAATATGAAATAGAAGATTTGGAGTATATATATGCATACTATGTATATTATGCATCTAAAATACCCATATCATATGTTATTGTTCCTACATTTAGAAAGCTAGTTTCAAAAGATCAACAACTTCGTGGTAGTGAATTTACCCCCATCCCTTCATTAGAGATAGAGTTATTAGAATAGATTCAAGTGGTTATCTTAGTTGTAGATGTAGACAAGTCTGACATGAACATTTAATGAATATAATGAAATGAGTGAATTAATGAATCCAATGAGAGTCTAAGATGATGGAAACATTATCCAATACAAATTTCAACATATTTATTCCATTGGTGATAAATCCAAAAGATATTTATCTTAGGAAGAACCAAGTCTCCATATTTTGTATGAGAAAATTACCATTATCGATACTACCATAGTGCCCATGTTAAATAAAGAATAATAATGGTAGATTCACCATTGGGATGTCGCAAATAAAAAATATCTATAAGGTTTGGTATACAAGTTACTATAGTATGTATTGATTCTTACCGTTATCTCTCACCATAAATTAATGTTTCGGTAGAGGAATTTCATAAAATCTATCCTATGTGCTTCATGTTAATGGAATGTAAGTACATGTCTAAGTTTTATAACATAAATTTGATTAACATGGATGAAAAATATGTCAATAAGAGTATTTAGGATATTATTTTTCAATGAAAATGAAAACATAGATATAAATAGATGTCTTCCCTTGGTAGGATTCCTACCAATCTTCTCAAATCCTAAACATGACTACACTATGTTATGTTTTAGGTGTATAACTAGTAAGGAGATAATTTTTATTGTTAAAAGGCATCTCCTAGACCCATATTTCCAAGTTTGAGATAGATTTGAATTATCCTATAAATATTTTCCTTTTGATTTATTTTAATTTACTTTCCTTGCATGTTTTGATTTTATGTTCTCGTTATTTACTTTAAACATGTTTTCTTGTTTTATCTTTTTGTTTTCCTTGTTGGGTCTATTCTCAACAATTTTTACTCATTTTTTCATGTTGTTAAATGAAAATTGGTGAAGTGAAACCTTGAAATTAGGTAAAAAAGGTGACATTTCATGCGAAAGGTACTTTTTGAGTTATTTTCTGACCTTAGATCATGTTATTGGGTCATTTTTGATGGCTGATATTGTTGTATGTTTATTGGGTTTGTTAGTTTTTGGGTAAAATAATGAGGTCATTAAAGATATAATTTTTAAACCAAGAAAAATATCACATATTTCAAGGTATATAAGTCTACTTGGGTGAACTTATTATGAGGAAAACCTATGGTGAAATATTTATAGTTCTACCTTTTCATTTGCCATAAGGGTCCCCAAAACTGAACTGAGACAAAAAAAAGTGAAAATAAAATAAGAATATATATTAAATTAAATTAAATTCATGAAAAATAAGTCCTAGGTGATTTAGGGAACCTCTATCGAGGATATAGATGCCTAGCTAGTAGTAGAGCAATGCCTTGAGTGGGATCATTGGTAACTCCATTCGGGCTATAGACGCCTTACTAGTAGTAGAATAATATCTAGAAAAATGTCTTCAAGGTAGGAATCACTAGATTGATGGTTGTAAACATAAAAAATAACCATTTTACGTCTTATAAAATGGTAAATCAAATCATTTTTTAACACACCAGGTCAATAAGGATACCTAATGTTTTCACCTATTTTCTCCTCATCTTTTTCTTTAGATTTTTTCATGATTCATGCATTTTTTAAACTGGAAATTCTAGGTTTCTTTTATTTTTTATTTGATTGAAAATACTAAGGAGTATTTTCCACTAGAGTCTCCATTTGTTTTTTATTTCACAACATGCCTTGATTTAATCATTGAAATCATGCAACCCATTTTTTATCTAGAGTCTAGTTTTCTAGTTTACTCAAGATAAGGTTTGCTTCTATTCATTGTTTGATTGAAAAATTTAATGATAATTTGTAGTATTTAATATGGTATTGGATTTAATAATTTAATTATGTATGAAATTAAAGTATCCATTGCATACATTTGGTTTAGAATATTTTTAACAATTGGGTTCATATTTATTTAACCACGTGAGCCTGTTTAAATATGACAAGTCTTGTTTGTTTAACATTATGTTTTGTATGACATTAAAATTCCCATTTTCAAGCCATATCACCTCAAATTTAAGAAAATTAATTAACTAACTCAAATTTATTTTCTTATTTTCCTAATTAAATTTATCCATTTATACTTTATTTCTATCTAGTCAATTATATAATTTTATTCCTTTATATAATCACTTTTCACAAGGTGGGATTTTTTGGCTTTGGGATTAATCAAATATCAATGTATTTGTAAATGTAATAAAAATATTTAGTCACTTTTAAATAAGAATACATAGAAAATTTATTTCAAGTTCATACTTCTAACTCTAATAACTATTTTAGTTTCTAGTGAGCCAATAATTATCTAAGCTTCCACACAAGTACTAGGGAAAGCAAGAAGTTACTAATTTTCACTCACACACTATCTTCAGAGTCTTTTGACTTAGCCATTTTTGTGTAAGATTTTTATATGCCCTATATCATGCCATGTGGCATAATATCATGTCCCTACTTACCATAGGCCCCCTTAGTTTCTTCAACAAACCTTAGACCCCTAATACATGATATCATATATCATGGCATGATCCCATTGCTTTAGGACCCTAAGGTAATCCATATACTTCCAAATGTTATTAAACCTCCAAATTCCCATGATCATGCCAAATGGAACAATCCTATTTCTTTGGGCCCCTAAGCTCATTTGTATCCTTGTGAGTCCCCCATTAGGCTTTAAGTCAACAAGATTTAGAAACCTATCAGGATATAATTTCACTAAGATATTATAGGTCAAAATCATAATTAAACACTAAATCATGCCCTTAGTGATAAATTGGATGCCATGGAGCATAAAATTCCAATAATATATATTGTTAGCATATGCATCAATATTTCACTTACTTAAAATTGATGGTCATCTAGCCCATCAAGTCTTTCATGGATTTGGCATGATTTTGTACTTTGGACTTAACTATTGAATATAATAATTAATTTGGATTATATGTTTATTTTCTCACTTAAGAAGCTTGAAGTTGACTTTGTTTATTTTTTATTTTGATTTAATATTTTAAATAACTTATCTGATGGACTAGATTTGATGTATTCAAGCACACCACACCTTGGCATATTTATTTTGAAAAGTGGGGACCCCCTTTATTTTTAGAATATGTATATTTTATTTAAGTTCATGTGAGCCTTATTATCTAAATGAGCTTGATATTTTGGACATTAAGTCACCTTTTAATTTTCATGCACCTATTTTTATTTGAAAGTATTTATTGAATCTAATCTATTAATGAAAATTTAAGAAGAATTGCTATGTATGACAGGTATTGAGATTGGAAAATTTAGATTCTTTTCATTTAGTAAATTTTAGAAGGTTTATATTTAGGAAATTTATATGTGACAACATCCTCTAGAATGACAATATCTCTGAAGAGTACTTAGTCTTCAGGAACTATTCCTTTGGTAGCTTTAGGACAAATTCTTTCAAAATGTATTTTTCCAAAAGATAATTTTGATTTTTAGGGTCTATTAAGATTGAAGGAAAAGTTTAACTCCACAAACTAAATGATATAATGAAAAATATTATAAGGAAAGGGAAATACCATGACACCCTCATTGATCAAGCATCCTATGTGACATGTATGCTAGGACTAGGTGGTCAATTTCAAATTGAATGAAGGTGATGAGCTCATAGACATTGGTAATTAATGTCTCAAAAATTTTAATGAATTTAAAAATATATAAAATCAATCCCCTAAATGAGTTAATCTCATTCATTTTTTAAGATCTTGAGCAAACATAGCTTTATGTAATCCCAAAAGCCCTTGCTATGACCAAAATGACTTAAAACTCACGTAATTCAATTTTTACACCACCATTTTCAAAATTAATAATCATACCAAGATTCATAAATAATCCATCGTGTCTTCATATAGGTCATACAATGGATTCTCAACACCCTATAAGATTTTCATCAAGGACTCTACTCCATATTGAGACATAAATTTTGATGCAACTACGTTTAACAACCTCTATCTAAATTTTTTAACATTTTGGGAGGTTAAAAATAATGTTTATTCATTTACATTGGAGTAAGACATATCAATTGAGGAGAAAAACTTATATAATAATTTATCCCATTCAAGTGATAGGTCATTCACTATGTAGCTACCAAGTAAGAGGTCATTCTATGTATAGACTTTCAATAAGGCCTATTCTTCAAAGGTAGAATTACAGATGGTGTTTACCTACACTACATTGACAAAAACACAATTGTGGTATGTATCTATGGAGAAACATTCATGAGGTATTTAAGTATCCCGATCTCATATGTTACATTTGACTTACATACTAAACTCACTTGGATGAAAAACAATAATGTGGATAGAGCAATAGGGAAGTGGCTTCTCCTAGGTGAGATGTTCATTGTAAAATAGAATATTAATAATCCCATCCCTATCACATAGTTTTGGATATGGATTCACATAGGCATGGCTTTGTTGAACCAAAGCTTTAGCCACTTAAGCATCTACTTCCTACACATATAATGGGTACCCCTATTGGACTTGCTCATTACTTCAAAGCATACCTTTTCAATGGAGGAAGTCATTAATTCCCACCTATAGGAAGAGATTATACACAAAGATATGAGGTCCCAAGGGGGAAATTATTATATGATTTCATAACTAATAGATGCAGTCATGGGAACAATGTATAGGCATAATGGGGTTATATGGAGTCCCAACCTTGATGTTATAAAGAATATAATATGTCACTTTTATTATCTTGCTCACATATATGATATGTTAGAAACATCACTAGGATTTAAAAGGACCTATACCCTTAGGTTTGGATGAACATTCATGGCCAACCTATGGCTATGATTTCACCCAACATTTTTAAAATACCTGCCAATGTGGGAGACTACAAGATATAACCTAATTACACAATCATTATGATTAATGGCCATAAGGTGGAACTTATTTTACTACCCAAGACAATTCCTGAAAAAGCGTCTAGACAAGAAATTGCCTTCCAGTTATGGAATGTTATAAATGAAGATATAACAAAGAATAAAAAAGGCACATTCCCCATCCCCCATATCACTATTAAGAGGATGTAATATAATTTAAAGAGGAATTTTAGGTAAGATTCATATGCAAGGAAAGCATATGTATTGTCTAATCTTCCCCATAGGTATTAAGACCCCCATGGGAGAGTCCAAGAAAAGATCCATAACCTAGTCATCCCATATAAACATGAGTCATTTGACCATGAATTCCTATTTCTTAATGCCAAGGATGATGGATAATTAATATAAAGAGTAATGATAGTGGGCTTCAGTGAATACTTATTGAGGATGATATAATCTGACCCCTCCCTTACACTCAACCAAGATAAATTTTTGATACCACTAGTATGAGGATGGAGATCCTCTGACTTTAGGATTGGAAAGACATTCCAATAGCTAAGAGACTAGAGAAAAGATCCCCAAAATCCATCTATGGATCAATAACATGAACAACATCAAGAGCTATAAGAGATATCTACTTTAACATAGGAGGAAGAAGAATAAACTCATTCAATTTAAGCATTAGTTATTAAACTAAGGAGAGTTATGTAGGAATCAGTAGAGGAGTTGACAAAAGAAAGGAAAATAAAATTAGGAAAGAGATGAAGATAATTTTATTAGATTATTCTAAAAAATAATAAATGACACCTATTATGGTGGCTTCAATGTCCCTAACATCCAAAATGACTTTCCCTCCTCTTCCCCAATAGGTGACTGCTTCACAAGTCAGGAAAATGACATGGTGTTATCAAAAGAAACCAAGGGGGAGAGACCTAAAACCCCATCCATGGAATCAATCAAAGAGGAATAACCTTTAGTGGAATTCAATCCAAGGTAAGAGGTGGATGAGGAATAATTACAATAATCTAAGGTCTTGAGCTTATAAACATTAAAATCAAAAACACCCCTCAATGGTGATTTATCTAGTAAGGGTGCTCTCTTTACTAACCCTTAGGCCTATTTCCTCTATTTTAATTACCTATTTCTTCTACCATGACTTTTCTAGTTTTTTCTATTTTCATTCTAGTGTAATCACTCTCTTTTGGTATTCTTTCTATGCACCCAACCTCTACTCTTTCAATTATCACTTCTTATTCCACCATTGCCCCTGTAGTCTTTGTCACTAAAGTTTATTTTAATTTATTATCCATTCATTCAACCATATTTATTTCCATACCATCCATCTTTACTCCCACTCTTACAAAATCTACTTCTATTGCCACAACCATCAACCAACCCATCACTCAGATAGTTGCTTCCTTTACCCAGTTGGGTTCACCATTGTCTTCTTCAACTCTAGTTCTAAACCACAATAGTAGTGACTAAGTGGGCCCCAAAAAAGGAATTATTCTATGTTGGTCACCCCATTCCAAAATTAGGGAACATATACTAGTCCAAATTAATTTTTCTCTTGATGCCCAAACCCTCCACTGAGCCCAAGGAGAATGCATAATTAAAATATCAACCATTACATACTACAAAGCTTAATCTTCTAGACTGGGCCAAGGAGTTTGAGCTTTGGATTCTAAGAGGCCAAATTTGAAGATTACTAAGCTTCATACTAAAATCTCACTTTTTTACAAAGCCACTACCTTGATCTAAAGGGTCAAAAAAGGAAAGATTAAGGATAGTTCTAGGAAAGGGTTGGTTTTGGAGGAAAGGGAAAAAATGTATTCCTTTTAAAAATGTATCACAAGAAGGAAGCTCAATCCCTATACATTAAGGACCCTAATTCCTATATTTAGACCCATACCAAAGTATTATTATCCATCCATGAGGGAATAGAGATGGCCAAACAAGACCTAAAAGAAGAGTTGGAAACTCTTACAAAGTAGCAATAGGTGATGTGACTTTCCCCTGGTATAGAACATGATGTACAAAATTTAGCATTTATGTTGTATGAAATTTTAGATACAATTCATTATTTGAGAGTAAAATTATATTTGCATGTGAATTAAATAATAAAATTATTTAAGCTTCTTAGAGAAAATGAAAATAAATTAAATGTCTTGGTATTATACACGCCTAATAAGGTATTAAGCCAACTATATCTGATGACCCTACTAGAGGAAAATAATGAATTTAATTTATCTCTCATTAGGACATAAGAGGATAGGATTGGGTGTCATCTTCTTAAGCTCTAGTGAATAAGCTACAATAAAAGCAAGTAGCATAAATTTTGGGCAAGATTGAATTAGGAAGAATCTAGGACAACATAAGGAAGTTGGTATGTCAAACCACCTTTGATCAGATAATTCAAAAAGTTTTAGATATTTTCAAATAGAGTTTACAAGGACTAATCATGGAAGACATTGAATAAAATTTAATAATACTAAGTAGGAAAGTATTAAAGGTATATGTATTCTAAGTTGGCTTTTGAGCCACCAATATAGAGCATACAAGGTTGATGGAATGAAAAAGAAAGTTAATTAGACATCATATTCTTAACATGAACTTAATTAATACATAACATACTAAGGCATATAATTATTATCAAGATTTAGATGTAAATAAGAAAATAATATCAATGCCACCTACCAGCTCTACTCCTCATATCCCAACTTCAATGCTAATAACAACACTGCCATCAACTTCAACCCCTTTTAGTTCAACAATTACATAAAAACCACCTCAAAATTTATATCTAATTGTAACTATAATTCAAATAATGAGTTCATCACCAAGTAAAATTTGAGTTACCACATCTACAATAATAAGCACAATGGTAGTTCTAATAATAGTTTTGAAAAATGTTAAGTAAGAGATGATTTAGCCTAAATGTTAAAGGATATTTTTATATAATTTTGCATGTAACCATTACAAAATAATAATTAAGTTTTAGTTACACATATTTTTTAATTAAATAAATTATTTTTACCATCATTCACACATTGATTTTTTTATATATCTATAAGTTGTGACATGTAACTAAGACCTATGATCTAGTCATTCAGAATGTAATCAAAGTTTTCTATACTTGGAGGATGGGGTGAACCCTTCACAAAGTTTGTTATATCCATGTAGTACCATATTTTATAAGGGTTAGAGTTTGGAATAATTATAGAAGAAAATATCAAGAGATTTATTATCTTGCAACCATGTTTTTTCTCTCTTCTTCTATCTCTATGTTAATGAAATTAAAAGTTTGTTTGTTTATATTAATTCAATAATTTTGAAGTGTACTAGTGTTATAGATGAATTTGATTATTTTAGATTAATGAATATTAATCTTAGATGTGAAATATAAATTAAGTATTTATAGGTTCCATTGGTTTAATTGGTTAGTAAAGTTTGAATTGATAATCCAAGGTGTGTACATGTATCTCTTTTTGATATAGCTATCTAGGCATAATCATATCTACCCTAGACAACTTTCTTGTCCTAAATATAATCTATTAGACAAGGGTGTACAATAATATCACTAAGAAGAGAAACCTTCAGTTGAGATAATTGATCATATTATATATCTTATCATATACTAATAACTATGCTTGATAGTCAGTGTGCAATTGCTAAAAATGGTAAACATTGGTCTTGGAGATACTTGTCCACTAAATAAATCATCTTAGCTTCTACCTTTTAGGAACAAATAACTTTCTTTTATGCCTTACCCTTATTTCCCATTTTTATTTTATTTGATATATAGCCAACTTAGAATAATTCTCCACCCATATAACTTAATTATTTATTAATTTCTATTATATTCCATACATCTATCCATAAAACTTGGTTAAACAACCCACAAGCTCAATCTGCTATCCCATCACTTGGTTGTTTAACTACATACCTACAAATCATGCCCTAGAGTTGAACCTTGATTCCTATATATCCTAAAACATTATAGGATACCTCATTTAATCATTTTTAGGTGTGCATCAAACCCACATCGATAATATTAATTATTCTCTTGGAAAAAAACTCCTTCTAGATTGTTAATTTTATAAGCTCTTTGTTCAAGCTTTATGCCTTAGTAAATTTTCATAAATTTTAAATTCCAATGGATATAATTTATCAAAAAATAATGACTAATTATCTCTCCATAGGTCCAAATTTATTGAGATGATTCCACTTGTCAAGATCTTAGACATCTACTCCTACACAAGACATTAAACAAAGAGACACATACTTAGACCCTCCAAGTGTTTGGGATAATGCTACATAGAATGATATCACTTCTTTGGGCCCTCAGGATGATCAGGAAAAATTGGATAGGAATAAAATATTATAGGTAAATAACATGATATGATGTGGTATAATCTTACTTTTCTACACATAGAAATCAATCAGGGGTAATACAATAAGGCTCAGATTGAGCGTGTCTCTGAGATGATGCCACATGGCCTAATAACATGACTCTATGAAAATAAAAGAATAAAAAAATGATTGAGGATGTATATATCTCTTAATGAACATGATATTCAACTTTTCATGATCTTGTTACATCATATCTAAATAAAAGTAAGACTGAACAAGCTATAAACTAATGATAAGTTGACATGTCATAAGACCCATGCTTATCAAATACATATTAATTTTTTTTGAGTAGTGAGTAGTGGATACATAGGGAAGCTTTCCTAATATGAATACATGAAACTCCATAAATATATTTATAAGCCAATAATGACACCTATTTTTTATCATCTAGCTAGACAAGATCTAGGAATGGGATTGTAAGTCTAATAAAATTTATGTAGTTATTGAATATCATGTAGCTCAGTGTAAATAGATAATGGAAATGGATTTAAAATCAAATTAGATATTAGAATAAGGAAAATAGTGGTGTGCACATTCATATGAAGAAGGATAAAGACCACAAAAGACAAATAATGCATGTGCATATTGAGTTATCAAGAGGATTGTTCAGAATAGGAGAATGAAAACTTGTGCCCCTATATCTAATATAGTAGCATCCTATTAGAATAAGCATAATTAAACTCGATTGTGTGTCATTTGAAATGATGCATTAGTATAATATTTTCATGTTAATGTTATTTATGGAAAAGTGTCCATCTACCAAGTGAGTTATGATTCTGAAGATAACCACACATTAAATTTATGCCTTAGTTCCTATTTTTGATTATTTGTAACTTCTAGATGAGGGCTAATCCATTGAATATTTCCAACCATCTCAATGTTAGATTAAACATTAAAAAAAAAAATATAAGGCTAGCCATGAGACTAAGTTAGGGGCTAGTTGATTATTTTTAGAATACGGTAGAGAACCAAACATATTTTCTTGTAATTTCTTGATTTCTTAAGTTAGATTTTATTTTAACATGAATTGAAGCTATATGAAGACTTTTTATATAACTTGTCTAAATAATAATGAATTTTAAATTTATTTTCATGAACTATTTTTTATATGAAATATTTATGAATTATATCCATTATCTATGAATGTTTATGGTGAATTTGTTTCCCTGTTCTACGTATCTACTAGGTCCTCAAACTCCTACACCATCTCAACATTTTGGTTATGTTATATTGTCTAAAAAAAGATTGGTTTCTCATAAGATTTATCTATTTCATATATCTATAACTATGCTCATTATAAATTGAGCTCATATTTCCTTTGTCCTTACCCTCACTTTATATTTTGATATTTTTTATATCTCTATTAGTTTAACTATATAATAATATGAATTATAGTTAGTTTTTCAAGATTTATTTGGATTTCATGTTCTTATTTCACTTTCTTCTTTTATGCATTGTTTGAATTAGTAGATTAGGGATAAGTTCCAACCATTTGTGAGTTCATTATTAAATATAAATGATATGATTCTTATGGACCCAATATAGACCAAAATATCTTACATAAATTTTTGATAAGTATTCCAAATATGCCCCTTGTATGGAACAACTTGCATGAACCAACTGACGACCCTGATATGCCACAACATGTAGAGATAGACCTTAGAGAATTTTTTTCCATAAAATAATTCCTTTTAAGAGAGGTCAAAGGAAATAATAAGGGTGAATCCTCAACATTTGATCCTTTCCAATCCCCTCTCTTCTCCCTAAGTTGGTGTGGATATGCCAAATGGACCACCAATACAATCCTTGTGAGATTTCTTTCCAATCTAAATTTGATTTTATGTCATTGGTATTTTTTTCACATGTTTTATTCTATAGTTTTTTTCAATTACTTAATGATATATTTAGGTTTTAATATGTGCATCCATGTACAATTTTCACTATGTCACCTTGTCTCAATACATCTCTTTCTCTTTTTAACTAACTATGTTGGTAATAATATATGACCTTTGATAGTGTTACCATAGGACACATAATGGCCTTTTATTTTATCACTTAGATTATGCCTTTTATTTTGTCTCTTAGTCTTATCAGTGTATGGATACACAAGGTGATGACATGTGGCATGACATATGTATTCATATGTGAGTGACATGTGGATATTGACTATGTGTTTAATGACATGCCATACCATGTCTCTTCATTTATTAGTCAATGTATTTATAATATATCATTTTGACTATTTACCTATGATACAATATGATGACATACAACATGATATATCTTGGTGGCTATATCATAGGCCATCATTACTTATATTTTCTAACCAAGGTTTATAATAAATTTATATGGTGACACATGGACTGATCTTATTTAGTTATTTGGTTGTTGGCATAAAAGACATAGAAATTTGGGAAATTTTACATCTTAGTTCTTCTCTAGATTTTATAGCCTATTAATTTATAGATTTTAGGGTTAATAATTGGCTAATTACTATTTTGGTGAGCTAGATTTTATTAACTAGTGTATGGATTGTTATATGTAACTTATTTTCATGATCACTAACTTGTTGAGTTAGTTATAGTAATATGTTATATACATAATGATCATGATTATTTAGTTAATTATGATAGTATATTATGGATTTTATCTTGATACAGGATAACTACCTTTGTTGTTCCATGGTGGATGCAAGATGGAGTCTATCCCTTAGACTATGACAGAGGGAGAGCATAGTTAGAGAGAGTGGAGTAGCTAGAGGTAGTTAGGGAATGAAAGAGTGACATGGTAACCCTATACAAAACACATATAATATAATTTGATTTTTAGTCATTTATTGATTTAAATATATTCTAGTTTTATTTTAGTTGATAATATTTTTTGTAAATTTGAATATCATTGGTTTTCATGTTGGTACCATAATCTAACCTTGGTTATGTGTTTGAAATTATAAGATTGAAATCATTATATCTTGTCTTACATAACTTATTTGATGTAATTATGTTTCTATAACTTATGGTTTGGAATCCTTGAATGTCTTTTGTATGATGAAAAGTATGAACTTGTTGTCTTGGTGATGTGTGTGTGAATATTTCATAGTAGGTATATAAATAAACCATGGGGGCATGTGTTTTATAAAAATTACATTGCTATATAAAAAAGATGGAATTAATTTATTTATGTTTTATATGTCTATTAATTTGATTAAGATAGAAATGTTTGGGTTAAAGTTGAATTAGATATGATTATTGTGGTAAGACAATGTTATTATTTATAATTTTAAAAAAAATATTATAATGATGAATGTTTAAGAATTTAGGGGTTTTTGTGGTATCTTCTTAAAATAATTGTGTCGAATACAAAAAAAGGACTTTAAATTTGATTTAATGGGTTAAACCTTAAGTCATGCCTTAAATTATACCAATTTATTTAGATAAATGGACATTTTTTCCAAGCTGATTATGAGCACATTTAGTTTGACAAAGGTATTTTGGGGGCTTATTGATAGAAAATAACATGTAAGGGGATAAAAATATAGGATTATATAATTGTATAGACACACATGATAGATTAAAGGACAGAAAGGAAGAGGAAAGTGAAAGGGTTTGAGGAAGACTTGGAAGAGCAAAACCAATTTGGTATAGTCATGATTCTATGCTAGGTAGGGGTTTGTTGGTTTAATTCATAATTAGTAACTATTGGAACTAAATAAACAAAGATGGTACATTTTTATTAAATAGGGGTTTTCAATTTCATTATTAATAAATTATAAAAAAATATGGAGTTATATATTTGGCACTGAGGATGGGTTCAACCCATCCACATAACCAATTATATGACTCTAGAAACCCTAGTTCAATGATGGTTATGTATTCACACTTATTTGCCAAAATAATTAAGTATATTGTTATGTAAAAATTATGTGTATTTTATAAGGATTAATATAAAAGAGTAAACTTGTTTGAACTATGTATACATTAATTCATGACACATTTGAAAGTGGAAAAACCCTACCTAGGAAATCTTAAGTAAATTATGAGGGTAAGATGATTTAATATCTTGTTATCAAATATAAACTTTGTACTCAATTAAACTTAGTCTTTAAATGTTTATACCAAGTCATTCCTTCATAAAAATGTATGATATTTTTTTAGTGAATAAGTTGGGCCAAATTAATTAAACAAGTAAGAATCATGAACATGACTTGGTATGTGAGATTAGACTGAGATGATAAATTATAAAGGAATAATAAATTTTAAAACCGTGTATATGATTTAGTGATTTATTATGATTCACTTTAGTTGAAATAATTCCATTCTGATCCAAATAATATTAGGGTTAGATTTATTCTTATCTAATGAAGTTTGTGTATATTAATGTTGACGTTGTTGTATAAATATACATAAGAATATACATATACATTATGGGTCATAGTCAAGTTTTTTATGACCTTTTGATATTCATATATCTATATATATACATATTATGATTTGATAATTGGTTCTTTGACTTGCATATAAAATTGTGTTTATATTGTGTTTGAACCCTAAGGAAGCTCTAAGTGGAGATTATCTGGTGATTGGGTATTAACTATAGTTATAACATAGAATCCCATTTTGTATGATTATGAATAAGGATAAAGTTCATCTTAAATATATTACTATTGTGTAAACTTGATATATATATATATATACACACACACACACACACACACACACACACACACACACACACACACACACACACACACACACACACACACATGCATCAAGATACCATAGAATGCCTTCTTCTAACCTATAGAAGTATAAATGTATATATCCATTCATATAAATACATACTACACACACATATACATACATACATATATACATACATACATACATACATATATATATATATATATGTATCTATATATATATGTGTATATATATATATATATATATATATATATGTATATATGATACATCCATGCATACATACATACACACACATAGTGTGTGTGTGTGTGTGTGTCTGATTGTGTCTATTCATGATTGTGTGCCCTCTAAAAATTTAAGTTATCTTCAAGCACATGGGTTCTATTTGACACTCTTGATTCTCAAACCATCATTATCTACCCATCCATGAATGACGTTCCATTTCCTAGTTGGGAGATTGTGTGAGGGATCTATGGTCTATAGTTAGTGTGGAAAATCACTCGAATGATGCTCTCCTTCCCCTTCAAAATCATTCACTAGAGACTACACTCATGATTACTTATGGATGTTTTGAGTTCAATGAGACCTACATGCTTCGTTGAGCATTGTATAGTTGTAAGTTATTAAGAATCCATGTATTGTGTACAAAAAATACTATTTTTTATATTTAATCACTACAATAGTTGGTTGTAATATTGTATCAATAGTGGTTAAAGTTGTAAATATGTATTTATAATTTAAATATAGTATTCATTTTCATAATTAGAATTGTACTTGATTCTATAAGCATTATCTAAATATATTAGCTATAGACCTTACTTATTGTTAACTTTAAATAATGTATTTAGTTAAAGGACACTATGTTATGATTTTAGTGTGAAGGAATATGTAAAATTAATTAATGTAAATGTTTTTTTACCTTATTCTAGTTAAATCCAATGAGGTTGTTACATTATGGTATGAAATCTAAGGTTAAAACTCTATGAATTAATGATCCCATTAACACAAATGTATTATCCTTTTAACCAAAAAAATTAATGGTGCATTGTAGATATAGAGGTGAGGGTTCTTCAAACCCTAACCCTCTAGTGGATCTAAATAAATTTACTATTAAATAAGTTACAAAATTGGATCAAATCCTCACACCTAAGCATGAAACTAGGTACTAAATTATAGCCTTAGAATAGGAAGTGCATGGACATATTAAGAAGAATAATTAAGAACCTGAGTATCTTTCAAAGTAGGAAAATTTTCAAGATCACTGATATGAAGAGGTGCTACAAGATGTGACAACTTGAGTAATATCAAAGCTAACATAATATATGAAAAAATGTTAATCTACCCAAGTTTGATGAAACCATTTTGGAAGATGGATATGAAGTGAAATATGCCCCTCATGATCTAAAATTTGATATAATAGTACATGCCTTGCAAGTTTGGAGGCATTATCTATTAGGGAAGCCATTTGAGCTCAAGACTAACAACTATGGATTCAGTTATATCTTTACCCAATTGAACTAAATGCCTCAAAAATAAGTTGGCTATAATTATTATCTAATTATGATTTTGATACTAATTTTATCAAATTCAAGGAAAATAGAGTTGAATATGCCCTACGTTGTAGAAGGTACATAGTAGCCTTGGCTACTATTAATAATACTTTCCATGATTAGGTAATTAAATTATCTCATGGATATGAATTCTATGACTAGGTTAAGAAATATTTATCACAAGATGATCATAAACCTAATTTTAAAGGATTCAAGTTAGAGAATGATGATCTTTTAAGGTATAATCATAGAATGTATATACTTGATAGAGAGAATTAAGGAGTATAGTGCTAAAAAAATTGCACAATGACCCTTATTCAAGTTATCCTAGAGAATATAAGCTCTTTAATGAGCTATTATCTCTCTATTTATTGAAAGTAATTAAAAAGGTTGAATCAAATTTCATATCTCATTGTTTGGAATGTCAATGTGTGAAGGTTGAACACATACATTTGGCAATATTTTTATATCCTCATGATATAACAAAATGGAAGTCACAAGTAATTACTATGGACTTTATCCAAGGTTTTTCATTAGCATAAAACAATCATGATATGATCTTGGTAGTAGTTAATAAAATACCCAATTTAGATCACTTCATACTAGTTAATTTGACTAATGATCCACCAATGCTTATGAATAGATTCATGAAAGAGGTTTATTGATTACATGGTTTTTCATAAAATATAAATTTTTATCAAGATCTAAGAATGACATGTAGATTTTGGTTGAATTTAAATTTAGATTTGAGAATGAATTTGAATTTAAGTATTGCATATCATCCAAAAATAGATGGACAAAAAGAAAAGTTAACCAAATTTTAGTAGATCATCAAGGCACTTGAGGAATAGATATATACTTTGAAGAAAGATGCTAAAGAGGATGAGAATGTTATCAATGATCTCAGGGTTCAACTTGTAGATGCAAAGATAAGTTTGACTTTAAAATATAAGGGCATAATGAATGATGAAGAAGTTTATCATGAAAATAAACAAGATGATAGCGGGGATGAAAAAGCTGATCTAGAAGTTGAGCTCATGAGTGCACTTAGTGAGCTATAAGAGCAAGAGAAAAGAAATCATAAAATGAGGAATATGATTAAATGTCTTGAAGTTTAAATCAATTTTCTTGAGGTAATTTTGATAGATAAAGCATGAAAAATAGAGTATGACATGCCTAAAGTAGCTAAGAGTGGTAAGAAGACTATTCAACTTCTTAGAGGTTAGTTAATGGCTACTATTTCAAGTATAAGAGATAAAGAGGTTGAGTGCATTCAACTAGAAACCAATATAGATTCACTAAATAATGAGCATGAACAATTCTTTTTCAAGATAAGAAATATTAAAGAAGATCAAAAGAAGTTAGATCAGGTCAAGATCAATAAAAGAAGACTAGTTAGATAACCCAATGCAATAAGGTATGCCATTTATTTTCATGGGCATTTTTAGTTATCTTATAAATATGGTCATAAGGCAAGAAATTGTATAAAAATGATCTATAAGAATGAGTTCACATGGAGCATTGGAAAAAGGAGAAATTGGTATTGGAGAAGACTTAACTCATATAAGTCAGTAGGTCAATCAATGGTGTTGAGACTAAAGACTATCAAGGATAATCTTGATCTAGGTGGACTGCCTAATAATACAAAGAAGGAATAAGATATGAAAAGATACAAGAAGGTCTTGTTTGAAGTTATAGGATAATAATAAACTTAATATGAAGAAATAACCCAAATGATGAAAGGTAGTGACTTTAGGGTTTGATCTCTATAAACCCTAAGGTTTGTTTTCATGATGTTAATGACTTGGTTTTTTTATATAGAGATAAGTGAACATCAAGTGGACAATATTTAATGTTTTCATTAGTTGGTTACATGCTTGTAATTTAGGGTTGATCCTAGTTTCATATTCTTTATCATGAAATAATGTTGGTCATGTGTGTAAGGTCTGAGAGTAGGGAATGGAAGTTTTCTAGGAGTCTAAATAAGGAAGATGAGGTGTCAATATTTTCTATTCATTATAGAGGTATATTGATATCATTCATGTGTTCTCAAGGTGTGTTAAGGGTTCTTGGTCCTAACAGTAAGAACTTGCCAATTTTCATTGCTTAAATTAGTTGATCAACTATTGAAAGACGATAAGATAAAGTTGACATAAAGGATGAGAAAAATGTGTTATCATATCTTTGATATCATGGATAAGGTCTCTGAGTTGTGTTGATGATAAGTTGTATATGTCATGCAATTAGAGGGAGATAACTTAGTTTGTTTAAATTTCTTGAGGAGCTATACATGATGTGAGGGTTAGATTTGTAATTGGTTAGATCTTAGGATTAGAGGACTACATAGTTGAATCTAAGAGAGAAGGAATGGAGGAAATTGTATTTATTAATCATTGTTGAAAATGGTTTGAATATGCTCAATTAAAAAGGTACCTAAGCTCAATGGACTTAGGGGGAGTCCCTCTTAATGTTTTCAAAGTAAGTTCATGTAGATTATTTGTTCATGAATGTTTTGTCTTCATAGAAGCTATGCATGATCAAAAGAGTGTAGTCAAGTATCATGTTTGAGAATATTAAGGAGAATGGTATATTCTTATTATTGGTCCTTGATGTATTTTTAGGTCTAAAAGATCATAATTTTAACCCACTTTATCATTGTGTGAAATGGGGAGAAAGAACACAAAGAGAGACAAAGTATGAGCATAAGCTTTGTTTTGGTGTTTAACATCAATGACAAAGGAGTATATTATTAGAGGTTTGTCAATGATGTCTCCAAGGTGGAAAAGGATGTTGATGAGGTGTCATGTGTGCTAGAATGATAATGACATAGTGTTCTTCAATGAGCCTTAGTGTTCTTTCATGGTTCTTTAGTATTTGCCTAAAAAAGGCATTTGATGGATGATATTGTTGGTATGGACATGTTGTAGAGTACCTATGGGGTTTTAAGAGTTATTTTAATGTGTATGGAAGTCATTAGATCTCATATGGTAGTTCTTTATTTCATCTAGACACTTTGGGTCTAGTGGCAGAAAATTTGAGTAGGTAGTTTGATGATAACACCATTAGCATGTGTGGATGAGTCTAGGGGAGTTGTTCATATAATTGTGATCACCTTAGTCCCTAGTTGATATGTGTTATATTTCAAGTATTTCATAGAATTACAGTCAAATATATGAGTGTGCAAAGTTGTCTTCTAAGACAAAATTCACTATTTTCCCATACTTAGCTAAATTTGTATGTGGCCAAAAAGAACTAAGTAAGCATGTTGATGAGGTCAAAATTTGCATGTGTGGAGGTGTCAGGATAAAATGATCATATGGGTTTGTAATATTTATGAATAGTTCTTATGAATATATTTTTAGGTCATGTGGTATCAAACAACAAAATATATACATTAGAAAAGAAGGTCTCCCAACCATTTTGATAGTGTTTTCCCATACGTAGCTAGTTTTGCATATGAAAAGAAAAATTGTGTAGGTATTTTGATGGTGATATATCTTGAATGTGTGAATATATAAAGAGAAATTAATCATATGTGTTTGTATATTCTTTATCCTAATTAATTTGCGCTAAATTTTATATCACATGATGAATCACATTAAAATATATGCTTGAGCAAAGTTGGATTTCCAGGAAAGTTTTGACATAGTTGGCTCTATGACATAAGTTTTTGCAAAGGCATTTTAATGGAGATATATCTCACTCATGTGAAGGTTTTAGGATTATTTTGATACATGGTTAGATTAATATTTGAAAAGAGAACATATGGTTCAATTTATGGGACACGAGATTGATTGAAACAAAAGCTATATATGTCCAAAGTTGGCCTTCCAAGCATTATGAAAGGGTTCCCATACTTTGTCAATTTTGAAAGTGTTAAAGATAGAGAAAGATTGATTGTACATGTTAATCCAATAATTGAAGAAGTAGTGAGATTATTATTGGTACATCATGTTTAATATTTGATAAAAGGTATATGATAATGGTATAACAAGGAGTAGGTGTTCATATAGATTGATTGAAAAATGAGCATTGATAGTTAAAGATCTGATTGATCCTTACAGATTGATGGATCACGTTAAGTCTAAGTTTTGATATTACACAAGATGAGTTCAACTATAAAATGTTTAAAATTTGGATTTGGTGAACTATGTGTTAAAGTTTAGAAAAGATAGATGGTTCAATGTTTATCCAAAGATTAGAGGACATGAGATGCGAGCATTGTGTTTGGAGTTTAACTATGACCGTTTCAATTCAAATATTTTAATTTAACATATGGAAAAACTAGAGATCTATATTTTGTCCATATATTTTGATAAAATTAATTTTTTTTATTAATATAAAAATAAAAATTTTAGATTACTCCAAGGTACATCTAGAATATATATTTCAATATCTGAAAGTGAGTACATTCAAAGAAATTGAGCCTAAAAGTTGATTGTGTTCATGCTTATTTAATAAGTGACCTGAGAATTGTATTTTATATTGTTTTGATACTGTTTTGATATCTATTTATGAATTGTATATTTGTTATCATGTTATACTCCATAAGGATGCTTTGTGTGGTATTTTTAGTTTGATTAATTGATCTTGAGTATGAAATTTACTTAATAAATTGATTCTGTTCATTGAATACACAAGTAGTTTGAGTGATCATGTTGGAGGAGTGAGTTAAAGGTGTTCTAAGTAGAATTGATGAGTCTAATGAATATTCATATGCTTTATAAGTCTAAAATACTTATATGAAGTCTTTGACTATCATAGTTGGCCCCTAATCAGATGTGGAGATTCAAAATATCTTGATTATATTTTGATAGTGTATAACTAATTTGAGTGGTCATCTTGAATGTGACAATTTGAGGTATTTTGGCCTATGTTGTAGTGTTTAAATCACATGGAGATGTTTCATATATCTTGGATGTTATATTCATATTATTTTTTGTGTGGTTATTTGAGATACTTGAATGTTTGGTTTAATAGTTTGAGACTATGTTTTCTATGTTTGCAGACTTGTAGTGAGAGGTGACATAATTGGTAGGTTCAAGTGTGGAATTAGTGTTATAGGTGGAATGGACCCATGTGAGAGTGAGAAAAAGGATAATTTGGATTGAAACTATGCTTTTGGAAGTGGTCCTGAGTTTCTATTTTGATCATTGAAGTGCTAAGTGGGTGAATAGGTCACCATGAGACCTATAAGAGCTACAAGAGCCTTATTAAAAGGTGTAGCTACGTAAGGGTGACCCATATATGTTATGGCTGACCTTTTTGATTGTATTTAGACATTTATTAATGTGATATAAGCCTTAGGGTTAAAGTAAGTCTAATGGTTGAACAAAAAGTTATTTCTCATAAAATCTCTATATATAGTGAAACCAAAGGACATGGTTTCTAGTTTTGACTGAGAGGAGTAAGAATTAAAGTGAAGAAGAAAAGAGGATAAGTTTACCCATTGGTTGGGTTGATGAAAAGAGGATATTGAGAATTATGTATATGACCTATAGGTCATGTTTGTGATATCATAATAGTGCTCTTATAGGTTGAGCATGAGTGAAAAGGTATAGAGTGATCCAAAAGGATGTTTCAGATGTCTTGAGTATGAGCAAAGGATATCTAGTGTCTATGAAATCTTGGTGGTTAGTTTGAGAGACTAATCAAAGTGTGGATAATGTTTATGACCATCTAACTAGGTTGTTAATGTGGTAATAGAGTTATTGTTGAGGTTTAAAGAGTGGGGTTAGTTTGGATATGTAATGTGTCCTAATTGATATTTGTGTGTTAATTCAAGTATGTAATGTGATTTTGCCAATAAGGAGTGTTATGTGATCCAAAAGGTGGATTTGGATACATTGAGAGAATAATAATTAGAGTTCCATCATTAGGTGTTGAAAACATTAGTTCAAATGTGGATTTATTTAGGATAGGTGGCTAGGGGGTTAGTTGAATAGGGCGTTTGCTCCTCCTTGTAAGGTGAAACTTGATAAAAGTCTAGTTATTGTGGGTGCTTAGCTAGATAGGTGTAGAATATCCTTGTGGGATTGAAATCTCACTAAAACTAGGAATGGTAGTTCTTTGATCATTTTCATATGGTCTAAATTGGTTCTTGTTATTATAGGATAGTGGTCCAATTGTAGCTTCTAGTGGGTTTTATTCCCTAAAAGGGTTTCCCATGTATGTCATATGTTATGTGCTTGATCTTCCATTATATCTCTTATTAATTTATATGAATGTTGTGTATGATTCATGAAGGTGTGCATTGATTGATTAAAATTTTGAGATATTTAGAATTGAAGTTGTATTATTTGGGCTCATTGATTCACCCCCACCCCCTCTCAGTGATTGTACCTCTAATAGTATTTCCATAAAATATCATTTATGATCAATATATAAGAATGAATTCTATATTTTGGTTGAATTTAAATTCATATTTGAGAACATAGTTGAATTTTAGTATTGCATATCATCCAAAAATAGATAGACAAATAGAAGAGTTAACCAAGTTTTAGAAGATATCCTTCAAATGTATTACATGGATCAATAATACAAGTGGGAGGATTACATTACATTGATTGAGTTTGCTTATAATAACTCATACCTATCAGAATTGAAAATGGATATGTTTGAGGCATTATATTAAAGAAGGTGTAGAATACAAATCAGTTGGGACAAGATAGAAAATAGAGTAGTCTTTGGACCTAGAATTTTGGTGATGGAAGATCAAGTTGACACAATCAGGAAAATTTTGTCTAAGGCCAATGACATACAAAGAGGTTATGTTTATTTAAAAATAACAACAAGATAATTTTATATAGTTGATAAATTATTTATACAAGTTAATCCTTAAAAAATCTTGATTAAGTTTGGTAGATCAACAAAGCCTTCACCAAAATTTATGGGACCCTTTAAAGTTTTGGAAGTGATAAATCTTATAGCATATAGGCTTGATTTATCACAAGCTCTACCTATCTTACATAATTTTTTTCATGTGTCATATCTTAATAAGTATGTTGTTGACTCTTATTATGTATTATATTGGAATACTTTATAGATTCTAGATCCTAGGGTGGTCACCATAGAACTAATCAAAATAATTGACACTCACAAACTCAGTTTGCATAATGGAGAAGTGTCATAGTGCAAGGTCCATTAGGACTAATATTCTAAAGATAGTGCCACTTGGGAGGATTTTGATGAGTTTTAAAGGCTATTTACACATTTTTTTACTTAATATTTTTGTTGGATATTATTTAATTTTCTATTGAATAATGTTTAATTTTAGAATTAATGTTGGATTAAGTGTCATTAAGATTATGACCATATTTAGGTTGGAAGGATGTTACATCTTTATTCTTATTTTTATTTGTTAACCTATTGATTTGGGGATTTTATGGTTAATAATTGGCTAATTACTATTTTGGTAAGCTACACTTTATATACTGGTGTATAGACAATTATATGTTACTTATTTTCATGATCATTAAATTTTTAGGTTAGATATATATATATATATATATATATATATATATATATATATATATATATAATGATCATGATTATTCAGTTCATTGTGGTAGTATATTATTGATTTTATCTTCATACATACTGACTACCTTTGTTGCTTTGAGGTGGATGCAAGATGGATTTTCCCCTCAGACTATGATGGAAGGAGAGAAACATCAGAGAGGGTTGCTAAGATGTAGGCAATTGGGAAATTATAGAGTGAAATGGGAAGCTTTCACACACCACATATAATAGAAAATAATTTTTAATCATTGATTGAATTAAATGGATTGTAGTTTGATTTTAGTTTCTAATATGTTTTGTGCATTTGAATATGGTTGGTTTTCATGGTGGTACCATACTCTAAACTTGGTTGTGTGTTTGAAACTATAATATTGAAATTATTATATGTTGTCTTACTTAACTTACTTCTTGTAATTATGTTTCCATAACTTGTGCCTTAGAAACATTGAATGTACATTCTCTACTATAAAATATGAACCTACTATCTTGGCAATTTGTGTGTGAATATTTCTTGGTAGGTATACAAATAAACCATGGGGGCATGTGATTTATAACAAATAAATTTATATAAAAAAAAGTTACTTGATTGCTTTGTGTGTTAGATGTCTATTAATTTGACTAAGATAACATAGTGTGGGTTAAATTTGAATTACTTATGATTATTGTGGTAAGTCAATGTTATTATTTATAATGCTTAAAATATTATTATAATGAATAAGGCTAGGGAATTTAGGGTTATGTGTGGTGTTGTCTTGGGCTCATTGAGTCACTACAAGAATCAATAAATTTAGTTTTTATTGCTTGGATTAAAAATTAAGTAATGCCTAGAATTTTGCAAGTTGTTTTGGATGCATGGGCATTTTTACCAAGCTCAATCTAAGAACATTTAGTTTGGTATAGGTATTTGGGGGTTTTTTGGCATAAAAATAGCATGGAGGGGGATACATATATGGGAGGAAATAATTGGATGGACACACATGGAAAATGAAAGGAGATAAAGTAAGAGGAAGTGAAAGGGTTCAAGGAAGATCTAGAAAGAAAAATACCAATTTGGCATAGATGTGATTCTATACCAGGCAGGGTTTGTTGGTTAAGTTCATAATTAGTAAATATTAGAATTAAATATACAAATTTGGTAAATTATTATTCAAAATGATTTTTTGTTTTCATTATTAATAAATTGTATAAAAATAGGGAGTTATATATTTGGACTTGGTTATGAGCTCGACCCATCCATAGAACTTAATATATGAGTCAAAAAACCTAGTTAAAAAATGGATATGTATTCAAACTTCTTTTCCAAAATAATTATCCTATTATGTACAAATTTTTTGTGTTTTATAAGGATTAAAAAAAAGAGTAAACTTGTTTGAGGTGTGTTTACATTAATTCATGACACATTTGAAAGTGTAAAAAACCTGTCTAAAAAATATTAAGTAAATTCTGAGGGTAGGTTGATTTAATAGCTTGTTTTTAAGTATAAACCTTGTACTTAGTTAAAATAAGTATTTAAATCCTAATATTGAGTCATTCCTTCAAACAAATGTATGGTATTGTATTAGTGAATAAGTTGGGTCAAAATCATTAAATAAGTAATCTTGAATCCTAGACATGGCTGGGTACGTAAGGTTAGACTGAGATGAAAATAATAAAGGATTTTTTTTAAACCATAGCTATGATTTAGTGATTTATTATAAGTAATTTTAGTTCAAATAATTCCATTATGAGTAGACTAATATTAGTTATGGATTATTTCTAATCTGATGACATTTATGTATAGCAATGTTTACCCTATTGTATAAATATACATAGGTATATACATTACATTATGGGTCACGGTAAATTTTTTTATGACCTATTAATATGAATATATATATATATATATATATATATAGACACACACACACACACACACACACACACACACACACACACACACACACACACACACACACATGTGTGTGTGTATATAAATCAAGTACTCAAAAAGCCTCCACCATAACAAGAACCTACATTGTGGAATAGGCAGAGGAGGTGCCATAAGTGGATATTTTAGATAAATAAGTGATTGAGTATAAAGGGAATTTATAAGAGGAGGTTATCATCTATAGATTTAATGGATTTTGGCCTTTTACAACTTCTTTATTCTAGTGGGTAAATACTACTTGGTCAAAATAATGTGAAATCTTCCTCTACTCCAAGGGATTCTTTATCATACATTTTTTTGATGATGAAGAATGTTGGTTGAATATTTTGTCTATCAGCATACTGATAAATAAAATAGGTCTTATCAGCCAAAGTAGGAAGATTAGTCATCCTAATGTGTAAGTTTATGACATCAGAAGGAGACTGCTCTCTCCTCTCATCAAGGGGAGGTTCCCTGTGGATATGTTATGTATATGTATAAACAAAAAATAATACTCAAGGGTGAGACAAGTCATCCATCTCTCTTTCTTTAGAGATGATGTATACAAAACAAAGGAAAAACTCAAGGGAATGACAGACAACACTCCTCTTATTTCAGAAGAACTATTTAGCCAGCCACAAGAATACTCCTAGAAATAAAAGCAAAATATAACTGAGAGTATGGTAACCAACAAATCAAGACAGAGCACAAATTCTCTACCTGAAATGCTTAAGAGTAATATACGAAGGATAATGAGGGCACACAGTCTTCTCAAAGTCCTTTACATAGAAATGAAAAGAAAACACATTGAAGGTAGGCATGGGGGCACAAAGTCTCTCCAAAATTGATTCCTCAGGACACCTTCCTTAAAAATTTTACTAATCTTGCTTGTTAAATTAATGGAACAGAGAAAATATCAAGGAAAAAGACATAAGAACATCTTCCTTAAAAACAAAGATATCACAACATAAAGTCTAAAAAAGTCCCTTGCTTTCTTATTCCAATAACAAAATATGATTAACAGACTGAGCACAAAGTCTTAATGATGCCTCTCAATTTGGGTAGAGTTTCATTTAGATTGTCAAAAAAGAGATCCTTATTACAATAGAAGAGAGTCCCTTATATAGCCTCTTTAAAAAGGACTCAAGAACAGTAATACATCATGTTGCGTTGGAATCTGTTAAGAAGACAGGTTGGAACTTAGGAGCATTTTACCCATTTGATTTTATTAATGTAGGGAAACAAGTCACACTTATTGAAAGTTTTCAACTTTCAATGTCCTCCTAGCGATCTTATCTTATCTTCATCATTCCTCTTTTTCTAGTTAATTAAATTGGGTCTTGGATTCAGTTTACTATTCTATTCCTTCCCTGCTTTCTACTAGTCTTGGCCTTGAAATCTGTGAATGTATTATGGTCTGTATGTTGAAAGGATCAATAGTTATTTTGTTGTCTTTAATTTGACATTCACGTGCCCGTCACTATGTTTCCAACGGCTAGTCGGCTATGTTGAATTTGATGTCTTCAAGCGTGTCACCCCTTGGTTTTCTTTTGGCTTTCTACTTGGCACTTTTCTAGATTGGGCTTGCCCTTTTAGGCCTTGAGAAATAACCCATTTTGAGTTGAAATAGCCTCCCATAAGGGTATCTATCTTTTGAGCAGTCTTTAAGTGGCCTTTGGGTTTCTTCAGGTGACCCTTTGGCTTCAGGAAGTGTCTTGTCCCTCATAAGGGCACCTACCCTTCGGGGTCCTTCGGTGGCCCTTCATAAATTCTCCCTAGGTTTTTCCCCAGGCTATTCCCCATGGACATTTCTCATGGACATTTTCCCTAGGGAAAATTCCCGCGGATGAAAAGTCCACAAAAATTTGTTCCACCAAGTCTTTGAATTTTTTGCCCGCATTCACTTCATTGATTTCTTTCAGACTTTTTGTTCAAAGGAATTCCTTCAGACAAAAATTTGAAAGAATTATGTCTTAGCCAATTTTAAATGCCTTAAACAAATCTGAAAGAATTACCTTTTGGCTTCCTTGAAAATGACCCTTCTGAAGGGTGGTTTCATCGATTAAGTATCCTATACAAGGTAACTTGTCCTTCACGAAGCTTCCTTTTGCATTAAATCACCCCTTTGAACTTTGGCAATGAACCATTCTATTGAACCAAGATGTTGAACCAATTAGTTGAACCAAAAATGGTTCAAGTTGATGGTTCAAACCGATGGTTCAATTGAATGAACCAAGCTGATGAACTAAGTATTGAACCAAACATTGAACTTGCCTTTGAACCATGTATTTGAACCAAAAAATTGAACCTTTTCATTGAACCAAGATGTTGAACCAATTAGTTGAACCAATCGGTTGAACAAAAAATGGTTCAAGCTGATGGTTCAATTAAATGAACCAAGCTGATGAACTAAGTATTAAACCAAAAGATGCTAAAACAAAGAATATGAACCACCTGAGTGAAATAAAGCATTGAACTGCTTGGTTGAATTGAGCCATTGAACCATTCCTTTGGTTGAACCCACCGTTGAACCTTGAACCCTTTGAACTTGCTACTGGTGTTTGCCAATGGAGATTTCTATTTAAACCAAGGCACTATAGAGTCCATAGATTTTCCTTTTCCTAGACAGTCCGTAGATTTTTATTCCTATAGAGTCCATAGATTCAAGCCTACAGAGTCTATAGATTCAAGCTTGTAGAGTTCGTAGATTCAAGAAAATCTTGAAAACTGAAGAATTTGAATGCCTAAGAAAATTTTTGAAAAGAGAAGAGATAATTTTGGTCTGTAAAACCAAAATAGTTCAAATGTTGTCCCAAAAATGAGCTAATATTTTTGGGGGACAACAGCGATCTCCAGTTGGGGAACTTCTGTCAATTTTAAAAGGAATTGAAAGGAGTAAAATCCAGAATCTCCAGTGTCTTCATGTGTACCATTGGGCTTCAGAGTCATGCTACCCAAAAATGAAAGGCATCAAAAAGAAAATAAAAAAACAAAATAGAATTAAAAACTATACAAATAGACATATGCAATGATCTGATACTTCAAGAATTGAAGTATTTTAGATTCTACTTATTGAGAGACAGTGAAAATAGTGCACCATCTTGGTAAACCAACAAGAAGACATTTTGTCCCCAAAAATGGTGACGGGTAAATGGAGCTCTCCACCAGGAAACCAATTTTTTACATCTTCCTCTTGGTCTTTCCTTCTTTTTGCTATGTGGCAAGACGTGGTCTTCAAAATGAAAACCATAACTCCTTGCTCTCCCTGCAAAGGGTTCCTTTACCTGATTTTGATTTACAATAGCATGGTCCACCATCATAACTTATTGTTATATTGGTCTAGTCCAACACATGCTTTAATTTTCAGCATCAGACCCCTGACAAACCATTAGTTCAACATCTCCTTTGATGTGAAGGAGTTTGACCTCTTCACCCTAAGTAGTGTTAACTCCAAACAACATAGATCTATATCCAGTTGTGGAAGAAATGTTTCCATTGGATTCCAAGATCCAAGCATCATCGGAAGTTGATCTTCTATAAAATTTCTCTTCATTAGAGATGGAAGATCTTTCTTGATTTGTACTACACCCTACTAATTCTTCTAATGCCTTGTTTGAATCGAATCCTAGATTGCCAACTACAAGACTTTCATCAGCTAAGATAGGAGCATCACCTGTGGTCAAGAAGTAATTACCCCTGCCTAAAGGCTTAAATAGAATTTGAGCTGCAGGGGCCGACATTTGGGTGACCACAATTTTTTCCTTAGACAGGTCTATACTTGGTTCTCCATCAATGTCCAATTGCTCAGGATTGACTTGCAGGGATTCAAACTTAGTCATTTGAATTTTGGATTCCTTGACATGATCAATCATGTTAAATGACTAGAATGGACTTGGAAGAGAGGATGGGAGTTCATCCTTTTGATTTTTGAGAGGTGGAGGACTGATCTATGAAGTTGAAGTAGATGGTGCAGAGATGTTCAATGTACTTACTTCTTTGGTAATCACCAGGTCCTTTGATTAAAAAGGAAGAGGGGTTCTCTACTCATCAATTGAAATTATTAGTTGGGGTCGCTCATCTATCTTCTCTTTGTCAGCTTGTTGTATTGATTGATTATTGGACCTGGTGAATATGGTGTATGATCCTTTGACTTCTTCACCTTCACTTTTAGGTTCATCCTGGTAATTTAAGAAACTAATGTGGGAGTCACCAGCTAATTCTTCTAGATCCTCCCTAAAGAGATCAACACCATTTTCTTGCTCCAACTCAGGTTGGAAATAGGAAACATGCTTTGTTTCTAGATATCCAATTACTGAGTTTGTTGGAGGTACTTCAAGGGCAGGATTCCTCTATGGAGGAAGAAGATGATTCGGTTGCCCTTGACTTCTGGCAGTGTTGCCTTGATATGGCTGATTAGGGAATGTCCTCCTTGGTATATATTTATATAGAGGAGTAGAAGACATACTTTGTGCCATTTTCCTTTTCAAGGCTAGCAATTCATTTGCCAGCTTTTGTACCATTGGATTAGTGGTGCTTGTAGATGAATATTCAAAAGATGATGAAGCTCTATTTATGTTAAGATCTCTCCTTATCTTTCTTGTCAAGATAAGGTCATCTTCCAGCTCAGTAGCCAAGTCTTGAGCAGCCTCAAGGTCTATGTGTCTGGCCTGTCTCAACAAAAAATTGACTTTAGGTAACTGAGAATTAATGAAAAAACATTTGAGATTCTCAGTTGTAGGTCGAGCTATTATAGGGATTTTGTTTCTCAGTTTGTCAAATTTGGCTATGAAATCCCTCATAGGCTCATGAGGCTCTTTCTTCATTTGAGTGAGCTAGGCCAACAAAGCATGTTCATCTTCTGTAGACTTGAACCTTGCTTCAAACATGGCTTTAAGTGTATTCCATTCAGTTACTGATCTAACTTATGATAGTAAAACCAGTCTGCAGCAACACCTTGTAGTGTCTCCACAAAAAGCTTGACTACCACTTCTTCAAATTCCACCCCTATCACACCACAGGCTATGGTGAAGGCTACAATGTGTTCATCAAGGTGGACTCTTCCATCACCAAAGAATTTGGGGAAATTATTCCTTGAACTGAGTGGTAGCTCATGTAGGGGTGGAGTTAGATTAAGTGGGCCAAATGAGTTACCCCAGGGGCCTCAAACCACCATGATCAGATTATGAACAATAGGAATATCACATCTAAGTGGAGTTGCTAGATTATAGGACAAAAATGAAAAAGAAACTGGCCCTACTTTAGCTTAAAACTTGAGGCTTCAAACTGTGCTTTCTTTCCCAGTAGCTCTAGTTTTGCAAACCAGATAAAATAATGGAGATGGATGAAAATGGAGATGGATGAAAATGGTAAGGATATAAATGGATAATGGGTAAGACATGAAATGGAGTCGCTAGAGTCTGTAATGGATAAAGGTTATAATGATAATGGGTTATATTCCCCAGCAGAGTCACCAAAAACTATTGGTTGAATATTTTGTCTATCAGCGTATTGATAAACAAAATAGGTCTTATCAGCCAAAGTAAGAAGATTAGTCATCCTAATGTGTAAGTTTATCACATTAGAAGGAGACTGCTCTCTCCTCTCATCAAGGGGAGGTTCCCTATGGATATGCTATATATATGTATAAATAGAAAATAATACTCAAGGGTTGGACAGGTCATCCATCTCTCTTTCTTCAGAGATGATGCATACAAAACAAAGGAAAAACTCAAGGGAATGATAGACAACACTCCTCTTCTTTCAAAATAACTATTCAGCCAGCCACAAGAATACTCTTAGAAATAAAATTAGAATGTAACTGAGAGTATGGTAACCAAAAAATCGAGATAGAGCACAAAGTCTCTACCTGAAATGCTTAAGAGTAATATATGAAGGACAATGAGGGCACAAAGTCTTCTCAAAGTCCTTTACACAACAATGAAAAGAAAACACACTGAAGGTAGATATGGGGGTACGAAGTCTCTCCACAGTTGATTCCTCATGACACCATCCTGAACAATTTTACTAATCCTACTTGTTAAATTAATGGAATAGAGAAAATATCAAGGAAAAAGACATAAGAACATCTTCCTTAACAACAAAGATATCATAGCACAAATTCTAAAAAGGTCCCTTTCTTTCTTATTCCAATAACAAAATATGATTAATAGATTGAGCACAAAGTCTCAATGATGCCTCTCAATTTGGGCAGAGTTTCATTCAGATTGTCAAAAAAGAGATCCTTATTATAATAGAAGAGAGTCCCTTATCTAGCCTCTTCAAGAAGGACTCAGGAATAGTAATTCATCATGTTGTGTTAGAATCTGTTAAGAAGATAGGTTAGAACTTAAGGGCATTTTACCCATTTGATTTTATCAATGCAGGGAAACAAGTTGTGCTTATTGAAAGTTTACAACTTTCAATGTCCACCTGGCGATCTGATCTTATCTTCATCATTCCTCCTTTTTTGGTTAATTGAATTAGGTCCTAGATTTAGTTTGATGTTTTATTCCTTCCCCGCTCTCTACTGGTCTTGGCCTTGAAATTTGTGAATTTATTTTGGTCTGTATGTTCAAAGGATCAATAGTTATTTTGTTGTCTTCAATTTGATGTTTACGTGCCCGTCACTATGTTTCCAACGGCTAGTCAGTTGTGTTGAATTTGACGTCTTCAGGCATGTCACCCCTTGGTCTTCTTTCAACTTTTTGCTTGGCACTTTTCCAAATTGGGCTTACCCTTTTAGGCCTTGAGAAATAACCCATTTTGAGTCAGAATAGCCTCCCGCAAGGGTATCTATCATTTAAGCAGTCTTTAAATGGCCTTTGGGTGACCTTTCAGCTTCAATAAGTGTCTTGTTCCCTGCAAGGTCACTTTCCCTTTGGGGTCCTTCGACAGCCCTTCGCAAATTCCCCCTGGGATTTTCCCCAAGCTATTCCCTTTAGACATTTCCCATGGACATTTTCCCTAGGGAAAATTCCTGCAAACAAAAAGTCTAGGGAAAATTCCTGTATATGAAAAGTCCACAGAAATTTGTTCCACCAAGTCTTTGAACAAGTCTTCAAATTTTTTTCCTGCATTCACTTCTTTGATTTCTTTCAAAATTTTTATTTGAAGGCATTCCTTCAGACAAAAATCTAAAAGAATTATGTCTTAGCGAATTTTAAATGCCTTAAACAAATCTAAAAGAATTAGCTTTTGGCTTCCTTGAAAATGACCCTTCTAAAGGGTGATTTTGTTGATTAAGTGTCCTCCGCAAGGGCACTTGTCCTTCAAGAAGCTTTCTTTTGCATTGAATCACCCCTTTGAACTTTGGCGATGAACCATTCTATTGAACCAAGACGTTGAACCAATTGGTTGAACCAAAAATGGTTCAAGTCGATGGTTCAAGTTGATGGTTCAATTAAATGAACCAAGATGATGAACTAAGTATTGAACCAAACATTGAACTTGCCTTTGAACCATGTATTTGAACCAAAATGTTGAACCTTTTCATTAAACCAAGACATTGAACTAATCGGTTGAACCAAAAATGGTTCAAGCCGATGGTTCAATTGAATGAACCAAGCCGATGAACTAAGTATTGAACCAAAAGATGCTAAAACAAAGGGAATGAACCACCTGAGTGAAATAAAGTGTTGAACCACTTGGTTGAACTGAGCCATTGAACCGTTCTTTTGGTTAAACCCACCGTTGAACCTTGAACCCTTTTAACCTATTGCTGGTGTTTGCCGATGGAGATTTATGTTTGAATCAAGGCACTACAGAGTCCATATATTTTCCTTTTCCTACACAGTCCATAGATTTTTATTCCTATAGAGTCCATAGATTCAAGCCTACAGAGTCCATAGATTCAAGCCTGCAGAGTCTGTAGATTCAAGAAAAGCTTGAAAATTAAAGAATTTGAATGCCCAAGACAAATTTTGAAAAGAGAAGAGATAATTTTGGTTTGTAAGACCAAAATAGTTCAAATGTTGTCCCAAAAATGAGTTGATATTTTTGGGGGACAACAAAGTATACCAAACAATATTAACAAAAGGTTCATGTTTTTAGGTATTGGTAGGTCTTTACCTCACACTATGGTTTCCATAAATTGATCCAAGCTTTCACTTAGTTACTATTATACCAGTATGGTTATGAATGATAAACCTTCATTTTTATATCATCATTAACTTTAAAAAGATATGAAATAACTTGAGAAAGTTCATCAAATCATATTATGAAATAATGGGGTAAATATTATGCACATACACATGAATATGTGTGGAAATAGAACTTAGTAAATGTATAGTATAAAAATGATAATCTATTGTGGATAACTCCAATATAATCAATCCTTAGACTATGAGAATTCCTCTTTCTATTGTCACTTTTGCAAGCCTACTGGTCATCTTCAGGCCACTTGCCCCTAGGCTCAAAAATATCCACCAAAGAAGAAAGGGATGAAACCAACCTTTAAACATTGGACCATGCTGACTCAAAAAGATGAAGAGGGAGAAAGACATGAAAAATAGGAAGAAGGCCAAAAAACTAATGATCCAAATGTGCCAAACACATGGGCCGAAGACACTAACCATAAAGAGGAGGTAAAAATAGAGGAGAGCCCAAAATGGAATTAGAACCAGATGGGTCTACAGTTAGATAAGTGAAACATGATCATGAAATAGAGAGCTTAGACTTCAATAAGGAATTAGTGGCAAGCACAAACCTAAAATAGCTTGTTTTTTCACTCAATTCTTGAGATTCAGAATATATGAATACAAATAGTCATGGTGGCTCTAATAAAAAGAGTGTCACAAGAAGTAAAGAATAAAAAGGGTAAAAAGGGTAGGGTAGAAGACTATTTTGGTTCTTCCTCCCTACATTGTACTAGCCCATGATATTTCATTAGATAGAGCTAGATACCACAACATGTTGTTTGTGTTGTTTTTACCCATCCTTTGTTGTTCCCCCATCTATTAGGGTTCTTATCTCTTTAGGTTGAGGCCTTTTTCTCCCTATTTTAATTAGTAGAGGTTCTCATCTATTTCTCTCTCTACCAACATATATTGGAATTTTGAATGTATCTTTCACCATAAAATTAGAGTACAAGATACAAACACTTTTTATTTTGAATACACACACACACACACACACACACACACACACACACACACACACACACACACACACACACACACACACACACACACACACAATGATTAGCTATATGGTTCTTTAATTCACATATAAAATTGTGTTTATATTGTGTTTTAACCCTAAAGAATCTCTAAGTGGTGATTGCTTGATGATAGGGTATTTAATATACTTATAACATATAACCCCATTTTGTATGATTATGAAGAAAGATAAAGTTTATAGTAAATATATTAATATTGTCTAAACCTATTATATATATGTATACTTGCATTAAGATACCACAAAATGACTTCTTACAACCTATAGAAGTTTAAATGTATATATTAATTTTATTTTATTTATTTTATTTTATTTTTATTTTTATTTTTTATTTTTTTTTGTGTGTTTGTGTGACTATGTCTATTCATGACTTTGTGCCATTTCAAATTTTATGATGTGGTCTGTTAGATATATGGAAATTAGATAGTCTTAATACTTAAGTTAAATCCTTGTTGGGTATTAGAAACTAATTTAATATAATTATGTGTTCATATATGCATCTATATCTATGTGATACTCTTGAATTATTGGTAGAATATTACTCTAATTTAAGTATATGCTATACACTTATGCATATACCAATGGATGATTAAGTAGGGTAATATAATAATAAATAGGTATGAATACATTTATTTATAGAGTTAATAAGGTTAAACTTAGAAGTGATTTGAATTAATTTAGGAAACTTTTAAATGCATAGTATTTGATAATTTTAAATCAAACCATATTATAATTGACTAGTATATGAATAGATTATAGATATAATTAGGAAAATTTAAATAAAGTGGTTTTAAGATGAGCTAACAAATAATATTAGATGGATGAATGAAATCAAGTGAAAAGCTGCATAAAAGGAGTTTAGTAACTTGAAGTATGATGCTTAGTTGTACTTGAATGGTATGACTATCCTGAAATCTATTATATATCTAATATTATGCTATAAATAAAATTGGTTGTTTGGCACTATTATATTGCATTTGGTAGAATAAATGTAAGTTTTTGAGACTTCATTGTACTACTACATACTATAACAGATAATAGGGAACAACTCATTATGAAATATGTTAGTTTTAATATTTTTAAATATGTAAACTAATTTGGTATTAATGACACTAAAAAAGTGGGTGAGATCAATTCCAAATACATTATTAGTGTCACTAATAAGTAGATAAGGTGTAATTTCATTGAGTGGTGTGTATGAAATTGTCTGATCTTTGAGATCTAATAACTAAAAGGAAAACTTTGGCAAAATTATTATTAATGGTTAAACATTGTCAATTCATCTTTTTCATTTAGTTTACATGTTTTATATGATATCATGTTAGAATAGATTTATTTACAATATGTTACATGTATTAGTTATCTTACAACATATGGGTTCTAGTTAACACTCTTGATTCTTGCACTATCATTATCTTCCCATCTGTGAAGGGGGTTCCATTCCCTAATTAGGAAATTGTGTATGGGATTTATGGTCCATGGTTGGTGTGGAAATATGCTTAGATTATTCTCTCCCTCCCCTCAGTAGTCATTAACTATAGACTAAACTCATGATTAATTATGGATTTTTGGAGTTCGATGAGACTCACATACTCGGTTGAGAATTGTATAGTTGTAAATTATTATGAAACCATGTATTATATAAAGAATGTACTATTTTGGTATATTTAACCACTACAATAGTTAGATGTAATATTACATTAGTAGTGGATGAAGTTGTAAATATACATTTATAATTTAAATATAGTATTCATTTTTGTAATCAAAATTCTACTTGATTATGTGATCATTATCTAAATAGGATTATGGTTAACTTATTATAATTTATTTAGTTAAATAAAACTATGTTACTAATTCAAGGTGATGGAATATGTAAAATGAATTAGTGTAGAAACTTAATGTTTTTTTACCTTATTCTAGTTAACCCTAATGGGGTTGTTAAAAGAAAAGGTTTATAATGCAGTGAGATGGATATATGTGGCATAATGTTTCCAAATTATTTGGTCATGTGTATTCATGACCTAAGTATATTTTATGAATACCTATGATGAATCAATATTGAGATATGTGGAGTGATCTCAAATATTTGAGCATTCACTAGTCCTTAGAAATCATAACTTGAATTGCTTATCTAGATGTAGTGGAGAGAAAATAGGAATAATAGTCTCATTCTTTTGGGATAACAAGTGTTAAAATATGAATATATTATTGAAATTAGTGTCAAAAAATAAGGGTATCAATACCCAATTTATGATGAGTCATAACATTGTTTAAATCCCAAAAAGACATCAATAGTTTATGAAATGTTAATAAGAAAGTGACACCTATAAATCTAAGGTTCACCTATAAATCAAAACTATATACATTTGGAAATAGAAAGGTTAGATAGGTTATTTATTTAATTTAATATAAAACAAATCTTAGCTTTTGAACTAACTTTAGTCATAATATTAAACCACAATTAATGAGATAAAAAATGATTATTAAAAATTAGGCTTATAGATGTTTAGGTTCCAAAGATAGTTTATGCATTGATGGGGACCAAGTATATGATTTTTAGGAAAAATTGTTTTGTATTTGAATATTTTAAAATTGGGCATGTTGGTCACAAAAATTGGTGACTCAATGGGATAAATACACTTGAGTATTTAATAATTCACAATTTGTAGTTTAACTATAATAATAAATTTTTGACATTTATAAGAAGGAGATGAACATAGGAAAGAACTGAAGAAAACCTCAACATAATCATGAAACATATTAACCCTTCTCATTTTGATATTTTGTGTGATCATGTGAAGGTTATTTCCCCTTTCTATGATAGTTTTAACAAAGACTAGATAAAAATGAAGTCTTTTTTCTTTATTTTCTCAATCTATTTTATATTTTAAGCACAAATATATTGTAAGCTAGGCATTGATATGTCTCCATCCAAGTGTCCATAGCCCAATATACATTACTTTAATCCCCCTACTTTCATGTGTGTGTGTGTGTGTGTGTGTGTGTGTGTGTGTGTGTGTGTGTGTGTGTGTGTGTGTGTGTGGGTGGGTGGGTGGGTGTGGAAGAGGGGTTGGGAACCAACACTAGCTAGGTGTATGCAAATAGACTTGATTTAAAATAAGAGATTTCACTTGTATTTTGGCTTCATCAATGTTTATTATGTCTAAAAAAAGTTTTAAACATGTAAATTTCAAATTTATCTTTTAAAATGAGAATTCTTTCTAGAATTTGGGTGAAAATATAAAAGTAACTTTCAATAATCTAGTAAGCATATTTGGTTCAAATAAAATTATCCATCTCATTCATGATACACAAATTAATTATAAGACTAAAATGACTCAAAATTAATCCATGAATATCATGAAGTGTGATTTATTTGCCTCTAGGATAAATTCTAAAAATCAATTTGCAAGTGGTCATAAGGACCTTATTTCAAACACACAACTAGTTAAAGGGAAATATAATATATGAAAATAGGAAATATAATATAATAATACATCAAATATAATATAGTAAATCAATAAATATAACCTAGGAAAGTATGAAATATAATATAGGAAAGTAATATATATAATCTAGAAAAGTAGGAAATCTATTCTACAAATCAGGACTCATAGTCATTCTGAGATGATCCTAGTTGCATCAGCCATAAAATATTATTTTTAGTATTGCTCATTAAATAGAAAGGTCAAGTAATTATATTTTTTGTCTTTAAAAAATGCATTATTTCCCAAAATATTAGAAATCTGATATGGTCCCATCCATAATGAAGTGAACTTATCATGTTGTCCTTTATTCTCATGCCTTTGGTCCCATAAGAGGATTATGTATGAAATAATAAAATATTTGAATTTTTATCTTTTTTAAAACCATACTTTTATAATGTCCTAATATTTATAGAAAAATTCCAATGATTTTATTCATTAATCTTACATTTAGATAATGCTTAGTAATCTAAAATAAATTTTGACATCATCTTCCATATATTCTTATATAAATTGATACACTGGTAATTTTAGAGTAATGTGGAAAATAGGTTATTGTCCATATAATATAAATAAACATGAAGATTTAATGGATTTATTATGAATGGTAATATATACCAATATATAATTTCATAAGGAAGTCTTTGGTGACATCATCCTTAAAAAAGGCATTAGAGGAGGAATTAATGGTAATTGAAGAATTTTTAGCTTTGAAAGGTAATAATGAACATATCTACCAAAGGTAATTTTTTTTTTTGCCAAATCCATAACTTAGAAGGCAAGGGAAGATATTTTTTAGAGACAAAAATCTAGGTGCACTTGGTTGAAGTAAGGGGATAAACACACTAAGTTCTTCCATCACTCGATAACCAGACATACAAATGTAAACAAAATAACTCAATTGAAAATGGATAATGAAAATATTAGCAAAGAATATGATGATATATCCTACCAAACAATAAATGTATTCAAAAATATACTCATAGAATAAGGTCCCTTTGATGAAAAATTAGTGGATAGTAATTTGAATAACTTCAATAAGATTATTTTTGAGTCTGACATTACTACTCTTACCAAAAACCCATCAGTAAAAGAGGTAAAAAAATGTTGTGTTTGTAATGGAAGGATTCAAGGCCTTGGGTCATGATGGCTTTCCCCCCTTATTTTTTTAATTTTTTGTGGATATTATCCACATCAATGTTGAGGTATCAGTGAGTTCTTCCAATATTGAACTATTCTAAGAGAAATAAAAAATACTTTTTTGGTCCTTATTCTAAAATAGACAAGAGTAAATAATCTATAGTATTTTCACCCAAACAACCTCTATAATACAACTTATAAAATTTTCTCAGTCATCTTGGTGAAAAGGATGAAATGCCTCTGAAATAAAGTTATTTGGGAACAATTAGGGGTATATACAATCAAAAGACAACTAATAGATGGAATCATATTATTTAATGAATCCAAACACTATATATCTAAATCCCCAAGGCAAGGTATGTTTGTTAAGCTAGATGTGAAAAAATCATATAATTGAGTCTCTTAGAATTTCTTAATTAAAATCCTTGAGAAATTGGAATTCATACAAGACCTAAGGAAAATCATATGGAACTACATAACTACTTCCAAATTCTCCATAATATTAAATGAAATCCCCAAAGGTTCTATCTTAGCTTCTAGAGGTCTAAGACAAGTGGACCTTCTCTCCCCTATATTTTCATAATAGTGGTATAAATATTTAGGATAAGTCTACTAAAATTTAATATACAAGGTCTAATCAAAGGCATCTTAGTAGTGCTTAACACCAAACTATACACCCATGAATAATTTGTAGAAGACATAATCATCTTAGGAGAAGCTTCGATGGAGGAATCTAGAAAACTAAAATCCATTCTCAAGAACTATGAATCTATATGTAGCTAGTTCATAAAATTACATAAGAGTTCCCTTTTATTCATCAACACTCTTATGATACTACAAAAAAGGATTGCATGAATTTTGTAATGTTAGGTAAGTCAATTATTAGTAACATATTTGGGTATTCCACTATATGAATGGAAAATGAAATATGATCTATGGAATCACCTCATCAATATAATGCAGAGAAAACATGTAAGGTGGAAAGCACACCTTGTTACCTAGGTAAGCAAATTTTAGTTACTCAAATATTTGATTTAGAATATCCAAGTATACTTAATGTTAGTATTATGGATACCCAACAAAGCATCAATAAAAATAGAATAAATTCAAAAAAAGTTCTTATGGAGAGGTATTGAGGACTAGTTTCAGTTTTTCCTAGTCTCTTGGGAAAAAGCCTACCTACATAAAACAAATGGGGGACTAGGGTTTATAAGTATTAACTCCATGAACTAGGCTCTCCTAAAAAAATGGGATGTAATCTTATGAAATAAGTTAAATAATGGGCCAAAATAGTCAAGGTCAAATACCTAGAAGGGTCTTAAGAAGACTACCTTATCTAGGAAGAAGGCCTGACTGATGGATTTGTATTCTAGAAAGCCATCAATAGCTGTAAGGACCTTGTACTAAAAGGAATTAAATAGAAAATTAGAGATAAGGATAAAATTGATTTTTGGGAGGATGCATGGATGTACACCACCCCCATCTTTTCATAAGGTATTTGGGTTAATTTATGTGTGAGCTTCAAGGAAAGATGGGGTACCAAAGTTAAAGACAATGGGTATGTGAATGAGGGATAAAAGTCTTAAAAAGTCCTCCCTACAAGAGACTATAATTCTAAAGAAACTCAAGAGATGTAGAATCTCAATTCTTCCATCAAACAAGTTCACATCCCTAGGTTCCCTATGGAAGATAATTTTTAGGGGTAGATCAAGATAGTGGGAAGTACTCAGTCTCCTTGGGACATGTTACTAACCTGAATCTAGTAGATGAATGGAGCTATTGGAAATATTTATGGATAAAACACATAGTTTTTAATGTAAATTTATTATGTTATCTATTTAATCAAGATAAGATATTAACTATGGATAACTTTGAAAAAAGAG
The DNA here is from genome assembly GCA_037957365.1 of Torreya grandis. NCBI lineage: Eukaryota > Viridiplantae > Streptophyta > Pinopsida > Cupressales > Taxaceae > Torreya > Torreya grandis. The sequence continues at coordinate 615,768 of JARHVA010004454.1, forward strand.
GACTCATTGTCTCTAGTCGATGCCTACTATAAAAGGAAGCCAAGGAATCAGTCCATCATTTATTTCTATCATACCCATTCAGCTCATGCATATTTGATTGGATTTTAAAAAAATTCAATCTCTCATGGGTTAAACTAGATAACATTCTTGATATCATCATGCGATGGAAACCTCCTTGGAGCCTTCCATCCCTATCCTATTTTTTGAACTTTTCCCTTCCACACTAGTTTTAGAGTATTTGGAAAGCCAAAATTATAGTCTGTTCTCAAACAAAAGACACTGAGCAAAAGAGGAATTCCTCTATCTTTGTCATGCCATCACTAAAATTTTGAGATCCTTCCCTCTCACCATAAAAATTCTAGGATATGCATTCCAGTAGTTAGTTTTTATAAATTAGAAGGTAGTACAAAAAATTAGGTCTCCTTACAAAGACTTGGTATGCAAACATGTTAGTGGAATCCTCCACCTAAAGGTTAGGTTAAGCTCAACTTTGATGGATTCTTGAAATGAAATCCAAACCCTAAAAGTGGGGGAGGATCAATAAGGAATTTAGAGGTAAAGTTGATCACTACTTATGCAGGCCCTCTGGGAGTTCAAACAAACTATGTGGCTAAAGCCAAGGTGGCACTCTAGGGCATTCATCTTTTATCTAGCCTCAAGATGGACAAAATTATCATTAAAGTGGATTCCCTCAATATGTTCAATAATTTATAAGGAAAAACCACCCGTTCCCACATAATAAAATCAATAATAGATGATGCCAAGTAGAACTTGATGGAGATGACACACTCTTCCATCATTCACACATATTGTGAAGGGAATGAGGTTGTAGACTTACTTGTTAATATTAGATAAGGTCTCCCTCTTTTATCTACTTAACACATTAGATTCTATGTTCTTGAAAATATCATGTCAGAGATTCAAAATGAAGTCACTTCAAGATAGGATAGTGACATGGCTACCACAAGTGCAAACTTTACTTCTCAAGAAAAGGATTTCAAAAATCATTAGCCATCATCATTCCACCATGAGGATAATTAATTAAAAAGGGTGGTATAAATCATGTATTGTATGTTTATTTCAATTCGTTAGCTCTAAGCCTTATCTAATTTTAACAAATTCCATTTGTGACTCTCAATCTATTTTTAGATGAGTGGAGATAGGGATTTTATTGAGCTAATGTCTTACTTGGAAGTTAAAATCATGAAAAAGGTTTGGAAGAAGCTTCAAAAAGGAGCCCTCATAGAATTTATGTTGAGGGTAAATGACCATGATGCTAACTTATCAAAAGAATTCATTACAACATGGAATAAGAGGGTTATAGAAGTAAGACAAATTAAAATCTTTGTAACAGAGGAAATAATTAGGGAAGCCACATGTATGTCATGTGAAGGAACAAAATCATTCAAAGATCAATAAAAAAAATAGCAACTCCAACAAAGGTTTTTTCAAACCAATGAGTTCATTAAGATAGATAAAAAGGGGTTTCCTCACTCAAACCTTCCATGCCAATGTCTTGAAGTCTACCTATAAATAATGAAGTATATTACACTTGAAGGTAAGTATACCCTCATTTTTTCCCATCACATTCCATTTATTAATAATTTTTAGGGTTATAAATTCAGCCTTCCTTATTACCTCCTAAAATCCCTAGAGATCATTGCTCTCATACACCAAATCAATGAATTTAATCCCATCATACACCAGGTCCTTATCCTATTACTAGTAAAACATGGTGAGGCCCTTCAAAGTAGGGAGGTTTGGATAGGGGGTACTATACTAAGGAGTAATCCATTGAGGAAGATAATACCCTAAGGTTTTACTACCTAATAACTAATTTTTTCCATGCTATCCCTAATTCCAAAAGCTTAGCCAGGGACCCTCCCCTGAAACACCCTATTTCAAACCTAAAAACCTCTTGATTAATTAAGTAAACTTGATGGAAGTGGTGGGAAAAGGCAATAACATTTTTTTAAAACTAATTAAAACCATCAAAGATCAACTAGAAAGGTTTAATAATAAAATTCATGAGGCAAAGATGTATTTAGCAAGTTTAATCTAGGATTGGAATTACATGAACAAGGAGGATGCCAAAATGATCCAATATTTCATTCAAATATAAAAGGCTTAAGGAACATACCTAAAGTAACTTATCATGGAGGTGGATACTTATTACCCTAAGTTACCACAAATAACCCCCACTAAGAAGACCCTTTTGAAGGAACAAATGTAGAAGAGACCCAAAATGATCCTAGCCAAAGAGAATGCAAAAGGCACCAGAAATAGAATTACGGCTAGAATCATAAAGAAAAAATAGGTCACACAAGATAAGGTGTTGAGGACACAAAGGTACCTATGGAGGGATACCCCCTCTTGGAATAGTTTTTTTGTTTACTTTACTTCTAGTTTTCCCTCTACATGGTTTGTTAGCTACTAGTGTTACTTTTTAAAATTCATCTTTTGGCCCATAGGGCTTACTCCTATTTACTGCACTTTTTATATACTCTAGTTATTTATCCCTATAAAACCATTATTTTTACCATATCAAATAAAAAATATATGCCATTATCTTATTTTTCTATCTACAAATTTCTTTATGACATCAATTAAATTTTTTTATTAGATTCAACAAACCCATTCCCTTATGGATAGGAATTTGAAGAAAATTTCATATCAATTTGATTTTTTATAGGTACATTTAGTGAATTACAATGATTGAAAATAAATACCATTATCACACACCTATATTGGTGTTTTAAACTTGGTAAAGATATCTCATTCCAAAAAAATTATAATGTCCTATAATATGTAGTTATTTATAACAACTTCTTTAGTCCAGATGTTGAAATAATATGTTATTATTTGTTTAAAATTATTAAAAGTGAGTGAATTAGTATTAATTACACCTTAAAAATCTATACCTCATTTTATAAAAGGACATACTTGAATCACCAGTTATAAATGCAAGGATGGATGTATATCTCTCTTCCCATTTACTTGACATCATTATAAATTCATGGCATGATTAAAAATATTAGTCTAGTAGTATCCCATTCTTAGGATCATATGGGTTATGTCATTTACTGATAGATGTGCACTACATATCTTATAATGACACTTTTTTAGAATATTCATATCTTCCTTTCTAGAAACTCATCTCATGTATATACCTTCATAATGTTTTTAATACAAAACTTCATTTTTTATCATGTAATATATCTATTTGACCCAATATATCTTATTTACTATTTATTTAACTTAATAATACATTTTCCTACAAGTATATAATGAATAATATGGCTATACCAATCACCACAAGTTTTTTTTATACTAGTTAATTTACTCAATGGAGATGCATAGATCATTTTTTGTAATAAGATGAATGATTCCTTCTCCTTATACCATTTTCATAGGTTTGATTTAAAATTCAAATTCATGTTATTTATCCATCTATTTACCTCTTCATTTACCTAACTTATTTTTTCCAAGCGTAATCCTGAGAGCTAGATCTCATATAATAGCATGTGTCTTATCACACATGATATAGTGTTTGAATTTATTCACAATTTTGATAAAATATTATATTTTATTTCTTATCATAGAATATTTTACTAATCAAAATTTTTTATTGGTATTCATGAAGATTATATGATTTAAATTATCTTTAAACTTTTGAGTGAGTACCATTGTTATAGTGTGTTATGATTTGAATGAATACAAGAACAAATCCTCGATGATGTCTAGGCTCATCAAAAATTGGTCTTGAGAAATGGAACTTTTTATGTTTTGAAATATATTATTTTCTTACATTGTCCATTCAACATTTGAATCCTATTTTAACATTTAAATCAATGGTTTTACAATATTTGCAAATATAAAAATGATTTTCTAAACAAAATTTATGTTACAAAAGAAAGATTTGAGTTAATTTTTACTATTAGGATATGGAATCTTTGAAATTACATGGACACTTTCATAATCAATATAAATTCCTTAATTGGTGATAAAATGACCCAATAAATTATATTTTATAACTCTAAATATACTCTTTTTTGGGTTTCATGAGATTACATACCTTCTACATATGTCAGAGATGTTCTACAAGTGGATCATATGATTTGTATTATCCTTGGAAAATATAGTTGGATCATCCATGTAAATAATTTTTCACTTAACAATGATTCCTTGAAACACAAACTACATGAAACATTAAAAAGTAGCACTTACATTGATTAGTCCAAAGGCAATTCTATTGTATGTAAAATTTCCCCATTCAGTAGTGAAATCAATTTTCATTAAATCAACATTTTCCACTAAAATTTTATTGTAACTTGAAAATAAATCCAAAGAGCACAACATTTTAGACCCACTTACTATCTGAATCACTTCTCTAAATCCTTATTGAGGTTTATGACATCTACTCATAGTTTGATTTCACCATTCTTATTTCCCACATGAAATAGAATGGTAAATAAGGTTTAATTTTATATTGGGAATATGATTTTTTCATACATTATATTCTAAAATTACTTTTGAATAATAGGTTCTAAAATGAGATTAATCATTCTTTCTTTATTTAAAGGGTGTATATGTCCTTTTCTAAGTGGTATGGTATAGGTTATAATCCTATGATAAATAATATTTAAATCCTAATATGTCAAAGAAATAACATCCTTGTATTCTATAAAAAAAAAATTGTTTTTATTACTTATAATAGGTCAATCCAATATTATCATGTTGGGGATGTTCGTAAATTCCTATGTTCACCTTGTAAAAATCATATTTACTTATGCTAGACTATTTTTGTTTTTCATCTTGGTGATCATTGTAAAATAATCATTCTAATGATACCATACATTTAGGTATTATGTTTTATTTTATTTTAATGACGTCATCAACTCTAACATCTTATTTGTTCATTAGATCAAAATCTTTCTCATCAATGATTTTGGATTCAAAAGATCTAGAATTATTCATGAACTGTATAATTTGTTAATCATCATAAAATAATTGAAATTATCAACCTTAGCATGAAATAAAAGATAAAAACTAATTATACAAAAAATTATGTAATTTTGACTCCTAGCATGGGGGAAAATTTTTAGGGGAACCTAGAGAATCTAAATTTTAGATTTATTCTCATGGGATCAATTTTATATTGAAGGCATCAAATGAATTAATTAAATCATAGGATCTATATTTATACTTATTTATATATGAAAATCTACATTGGTATTAGATCCTAAATTGGTTAAGAACTATTTTAAGTCTCAAAACATAAAAATTTGTTTGACATTATACTTTAATGAAAATTATAGCCCTAAGATAAAGGATTATTACTCTACACTATTAATTGTGCATCATAATTATAATTTTTAAGAAGATATTATTTTCCATCTAGATCAATCAAAGTTATCCATACACTATAAACCTATTTGGACTAAGCACCATCAAAATATAGAGTCCATAATTTTGAAGGAAATTCAAATTCCAATTCATTAGTCAATGGTTTTTTGGTAAAGCTATAAAATCATGTGTGTGATGAAGCAAAGTTTACTCTTTAATTTTTGGCATTGTATCTATGATTTCATATTTCTTTTTTAGATCCAAATCAAATCTATTTTTCTTTGATACTCCCTTCCAAGATAGACACATATATGAAATGTTTTTTCCATGTAACCATTAGATACTTTTGCCCAATAATGACTTAGGATTTGATCAAAATCCTCATGAATGTCAACCATGTTAATTTTAGTATATTTTATACCCATGGCTTAGAATCAAGGTGTACATGGACATTTAATAACTTTTATAATATAGAGACTAAATATTTATATAGTTATAGTACCACTCTCTTTGACTTATTTTCGGCCAAACCTAACTTTTTGAAGATTATTATGGGCATCATATTGGCTAAAGTTCCTAAATAAAGTAATTAATTGTGTACATTTTTTCCAAATATTATAATGCTTAATAGAAAAGGTGGGACCTTGGGCTTGTGTTTATAAATGACCATATTATAATGTGTGGTGTTTAAGTTGTTAATAAATGGTTTATTAGTAAATGATTTCAACATAAATTATATTTGATATATAATCTAAACTAATTCATGGAGGTTAATATTTTATTTAATCTTATTCATATCCTCAATTATATTATGTCCACTATTTTTATAAGGACTAGTATCTTTATACTAATAATTTCCTTTTGGAGGAGGTGGATTATTATTGGATTTTAAATCTTTAGGAGTAACCACACTATTATTTGGAGTTGTAGAGGTAGCGTTAGGTATTTTATTATTATCTCTTATATTTTAATTATTTATTTGAAATTTATGAAAAGCATGAATCTCATATTTATTATCCTATAGTTCATTTTCATCTTTAAATATAAAATGGAATTCATAGGTTTCAAAAAAAAAATTATTATTGCAATAACATGATGCACTATATGTGGATGAATCAGGTTGGTTTGGGTAATTTCATACCTCTCCATCTCTTTCTAAAAGATTTCAAAGTTAGTACAAGACTTTATGCAATCTAAATTACTATGTTGTGTAGTACTATGAATTCTACATTAATTGGGAAAAGTTTCATCACAAATTATAATTGTGGTAATATTATTAGGTGGTGATTATTATTTATGTATTTTCATATTAAATGGTTTGTTATATCTCTATAATGTAAATTTACTACTGGTTTTTCCCTTGCTATGTCAACTAGGCATTTTTGCAAGTTGAGGAATTTATTTCTAAGTTTTTTTTACAATGTGTTAGATGTCATATAAATTAATCTTGATAGAATAAAAATTTTTACCTTTTTTACTTGATGTATTAATTGAAACCAAGGTTTAAACTTGATTTAGATGGTTATACATAGAGGTGGAGTTATTCAGAAAGCCTAAGTTTTAGTTTGGTGTAACAAGAGATAAAGATGATGGATTGACCACTTGATTATAATTGTTGGATTTGATATTATGATTGGATTTTGGGAGAGGATTCAAAGATATGAAATTTAGATTAACATTGGGTATGGACATTCCTTACAATCCTTTAGGATTCAATTGATAATCAATATTTATGGATTCAACAGGGGTATTTGATAGGGTATTAATGTTCTAATCTCTACATAAAAGTAAAATAGTCATTAAATATAGAGTGTTTTTATAAATTTATAGGGTTAAAATAGAATCAAGTATATATAAATCATGTACAAAACTATACATATTTTGGAACCTTGAATTAAATGCTCTGACTGGCTCATCGAGTGCTATTTTCATGTTGACAAAGTGTTGATATACTAAACAAGGATTAATGACTTGTATAAATTGTGAAAAACATTTGACATGACATTCATTCCATGAAGTAATTAAATTTTATGAAAGGGTTAGGAACTAGTCATATGTATCATCCTAAAAAGTACAAGGGAAAGGTTTACAGACAAAATCCTCTTGAGTTACATTTCATAATCCCAAATAATTCTTAAAGGATTTAATGTGTTCATGTGAAATTCATAATACATAAGGAGAGAATAAAGGAAGATTATTTTTAGGGTTCTTAGGTAATCATGGATGGAAACTACTACAATAATGGAAGAATGAATTAGATAAGCCATGGTAAAGTGTTTCAATGATTTCTTTGGATCAATTATTATTTTGGGTTATAGATATCCTATGGATATCCCTATTTAATTTTGGTATTCAATGAACCTTTAAAGGTGATAATAATATCAAGTTAGAGTCAAAAATGGACCTTGTTAATATTACTAGTTGATCTAGTGTACATAAACTTAAGTGAACTCAAGGGTTAAATGTTATGGGCCTTGCTTATAGTGATAGATAAAACATGTTGATGTAGGTTTTATGAACACTAAATATTATTAAAATTAAGTCCCTATAGTGTTATAATTGGTGAGAATTCACTCTAAGGCATGATTTGTGGGTATCAATTTTATAAATGACCACATGGTGGAATAGTGGTGAGTGTAATGTTTTTTCATCTTGGATGGTATGGATATGATGGATTTATAAAACTTAAGGATTATAAGAGTTAATTTATGGTGGATAGGTGGATCTAAACTAAGGTGGACATGAAAAAATTTGAAAAGGAGGAAAATGTAAGGTAGAAAAGAAGGGATTTTGTGACTTAATAAAATATTAGACCCTTCAAACATAAATAACTTTAGTTATATTGGGAAATTATTATTAACTAATGTTTCATGTAATCTTTCTACCACCACAAAACATAACAAACATAGTGAAATGTATAAGGAATAAGTTTCAATATAATCCAATGACCATAACCAAATATAATGCAAATATTGAATTTATAGCCATAATCACTCTACTAATAAATTATGAGGATCTTTACTAACTATTAAGTTATGTCTAAAAAAGTTATCAATTTCTATTTGTTATATTCATGATTATTTTACAAGTAGGTATCTATATTATGTGTAACTAGAGGATGAAATAAAAATAGATAAGTTGTTATATGGGGCTGGCATAAGAACTAATAGATCAAACAAATATGAACTTGGATATGTAGAAGATAAAGGTTTAGGAAATGGTAGATGTAATACCCCTCTCAGGTTCATTAGAGTGCTCTTGATGATGTGTCATCATGTGGATGACTGATGCATCAAGCATGTCACTAAGATCAACATAAGAGCAAGATGTGTTGTAGGTAATGATTAGTGTTATTTCAACTATCTTTATATGTTGTCTTAGAATTAGGTTCATTACTTCTCTAGTAGGATCACCTTGGGCTATGCCTGACTCTTACAATAATTCATATTTTGTGTATTAGTTACTTATGTCTTATAGGGTATTTTTAGGTTGATGAGACACTTTGGTAAGGTCTATCCATTAGATTGGATTATATTAACTTAAAAAACATAATTGAACCGCTCAAACAATCTTGTTATGTCAATCCACTCCCAAATATTTAATTTTTATCTTTTGTATGATCTAATAATAAAATGTTATTTTAAGATGGGAATAATAACATTCTTTCATTTATAATTGATTCCAAATAATATTTCTTAATAAAAGTGAATAAGTTTGTAAACAATTGTATAAACTGACATTAAACTAATCTTTTGTAGATAACTAGACTTAATAAATAAACACATTTATTATTCATAATTTTAAATAAATATATAATTGATCTTAAAAGTTATCTTTTCTGTTAATATATGTATTAAGATATTAATAATAGTTAGAATAATATAATTGTTTTGGATTATATTTAATGCAGTCAATTACTTGATTATCTTAATGTAAAACTTAACTTGCCAAAGTAAAAAAATAAAAATAAAATAAAATCATAATAAACCCATTATGAATAATAATAATAATAATAGTAGTAATTAAAAGAAAACAAAAAAATTAAAACCCTAATCCTAACTCTAAATGAAAAATAATAAAATAATACAAGTCTCGTTATTAAAAAAACCAACCAAAAGGGAAGAGTGGTTATGGGATAAGAGGAAGAGATATGAAGGAGAAAGGCGAAAGATGAAAGAAGATGAAGGAAGAATAGAGGATGGAGCTTCACCATTAGGCAAGAGATCAATCCTTTTTAAATATGATTATTTTTCCAATCAATATGCAAATTAAGAAAAAAATAATGCTGTGTTGAGTGATTTAGGAGTGATTCTTTTCTTGAGTATTTTAGTTGAAGAGTTTTAGTTAATAACCGATAGAATCCAAGAATTTAGACTAAGACATTTCATCTCTAAATTTACCCTACAAAAGTTTTAACTTGGGTGAATGGGATAAGTTTCTTGTATTCTTCAATTATATTTTTGTTGGGCTAAGGAATATAATGAGTTTCAATCCTGAGAGCATGGGTTTAGGTAAAATTTTCTGATTGATTTAATTTTTGTCCTTTTGATAGAGATTGTAGCATCTTAGTAAATAAATAGTGTTACAAAAATTATGTGTCTTCTAATTTCCTAAAGAAAAAAAAATTAAACAAGTAATATATATATATATATATATATATATATATATGGGGTAGGGGACATTGCTGAACTAACCCTAGCCCCCTTAATAGGAAGGAAAGGGGTTTGACCAGGCCAAAGGCCAGCCATATGGTCAAATAAGGTTTCAAACTATTTTTTATAAGAAAAATAATAATTAAAAAACACTAACCGATTGATTATTATATGTATGTTTATGTTTCATACTTCAAATTCATTAAGTTAGTTTATACCTTCATTTTTTTTAATCCATTATAATAAGATTTATAAATATGTGAAGGTTTATATTAAATTTTATGATTATATATATATATATATATATATATATATATATATATATATATATATTTGGTTATTTTTATTTTAATATCATATACATAATAAAAGTAAGGTATGCATAGACCATTGGTATAGAAATGTAAGTTGAAAAAAGTATAAAGTAATTGTATAAAAGAAGATGAATGAAAATTGTGAGCATAATATAAGAGTTGTATATTTATATGTAAAAGCATATGTTTAAAAATAATGGCGTATAACTATTTTGATATGTGGTTATATTAGCGAATTGGATTTCATTTTAACTTGAGTTAACAATATGAGATTGAATTTTAATTACCATTAGGAATGGATTCAATCCATGAGGAACAGAAAAATTATGGAGTTCCACATCCAATTTAATACCTCCTTAACATAGTTTAACAAATTTGAGTAAAAATATTCCTTTTATGGGAAGTTTGTTAATTAAGGAAACACATGTATTGTAATAATAGGCATTTAATTTAAGACCTTATCAGATTGGTTTACTTATGGGCACCTTATGATTGAGGATAATATTATATTGGTAGGTAATGAGTTAGTATCTTAGTATTATGATTAAATAAATTTTTGGAATGAAAAAAAATAATTAAAAGACCCATCTATTTAAAGATCACACCTAGATGGAAGCCCATAAATTTAAAATGCACTAGCATTTTTAAAAGGGTGTATTTTTTCATGTTACCATCATCTGAATGTTTATCCCTTTACATTGTAATTTTATGTTAAAATTATACTCAACTATGTTGATTAATGTGTTTAGATGTTAAACATTTACTTTCATCTTGGTGTGTAACCATTATTATTATTATGTAATGTTGTTGCCTCGTTATTTATTTAACTTGTTTAATGTTATGGAAAAATGAATTATTTGAGGAGGAACCTCTTGTTGAACATAAGCTAAACCCTTTATTGACATCTTCATAATGCAGGGAAAATGAGTCTCAAATGAGTTTCATATAGATATTTAATTTTTTTCTCATTATTGATGTTGTAAGGAGGGTGTCCTTATTTAAAATTAGCCTAGCCAAAGATTGTACAAAAGTTGTGTAAATTTTATTTATGTAAGATGATGGCATTAAATTATTGTAAAGAATCATTTTATTATAATAATGGTACCAATCTTGGAAAAATTCTTTAAAGCATTAATTTCATCTCGTAATACTTTCGTATTATTGTCAATATTAAAATAAAGTTTAAGTTTTAAAAAAATGAGTTACAATCATCGTAACCCTTTTTTAGATTTGTTTAGATCCTAAAATCTTTGTAAGGTTTTGATATAATATATAATTTTTTTGTCTAATCTTTTTATTTAATGGTTGCACTATTGAATCCTATAGATGTAGGTCTATTACAGATAACTTGTAAATTAGAAATGAAATATTTAGTTTAAATAGATTATGTCTTAGGTATGTAACCAAATATTATTTATAAAACCAACTTTCATGACCAAAAGAATGTAACTTTGACAGGTAAGAATAAAAAAACCATAAAATTAAATATATATATATATATATATATATTTATTCTCCACATATAAAAAAAATATGTAATGATAATGACTCAAAATCATCAAACAGTGATTTATCTTTAATCATAAATTGATTCCTTCGTTATTGAAAATAAATCAATTAAATTAAGATATTTAAATTTAAATTAAAATTGACTTGTCACCTAGAATCTGACTCAGATAAATAATTATACTAGTTAATTGACATAAATGAAATTTTGCAATTTCTAGCTCTATTCTAGTAGAAATTGATTTATCAGCATGTAACCTTTTACCTCATTTGGATGTATTTCAGTGAAACCATTTCTAGAGATAATTATGAAAATTACTCTCTTGCTAGTTTATTTTAGTTGTCAAAGTCTCTTAGGAATCACCATGCCAAAAGAAGCTTGAGAGAGTATATATCACATTTGGAGGTTGATAGTATTTAATTTGATGTTTAAATTAATGAATAAAATGTTAAATAAGTAAAACAAGATCATTTGTTATTATTAATAACTTAATTCTAAATTAAAAATTTTCATAAATTTTCTATTGTTTATAGTTTGGTCTGTGAAATCACTCTAGAAAGTGTGTTTTGTTAGTTGTTATCTTTGGCCTTTGCAAATTATGGAAGTTGAATCCTTTTATTTTTAGTTTCATATTAACAAATAAACCTTCATTTTTGTTTTATGATTCCTTTTGATATTTATAATAGGTCCTCCTTGAACCCTACTCATCGATATTTTCCTAAGTCTACTAGAAGTATAACAAGGTGTTATTTGGTTTGGTACTATTGTTATCTACTTTGTTTACCCTTGGTCTGAAATAATAATTTAGTTGTAATGGTGATAGTATATATAATAAATCCATTTATTTATAATAGTGTTAAAATTTTTCCCATATATATATATATATATATATATATATATATATATATATATATTTCAATGTCTTCTAGTACCCTGTTTGGCAATGTAGAGTATTTGTAACCTTAAGAGTACAACTACCTATTTAACTATATCATTGAATTGGTTAGATTGGGTTGATATGTTTATCCTTAACTTGATATTTGTCAATGTTATTATTGTTTAACAAAAAAATTGTGGTTTTTGTGTGTGTCTTGGATGTAATTTTTGGGCATTACATTTTGGTATTAGAGTAGGGTTAAACACTAAGATCTCTTGAGTGTCAAGTATTCCACTATCTACATTCTATATTTTTTACTCTTGTGTGTAAAATTGGAATTACATGCTAAGAGTAAACATAGTTCTAGACATGGGCTAAGTTGGGAAACACTGAATTCTCATTGTAAAACTCATTCCATTGGTGGATGGGAGTATTCTATATGTGATATGTCTCTAGTTGTTCTCGTTTGGTAGGGTTTTTATCTACCTTAAATTTTATTGAAAATAATTATCTTTCCAAGTCATTGTATGGTCACTTGACATGATAATAACAAAAAACATTGAATTGTGGATCTCTTATTATTAAATTGTATGGTTCTCATAGGTATTTACTTTGTCTTGTAGCAACAAATTAAGATCGTAAATTGAATTGTGTGACTATGTTGTTTGTGCTTGGGTGAATTTTGCTTGAATTTTGAATTGATGACTTCATTGGGATGTCTATATTTCAAGTTAGCATTTTGTATAATATGTATTATGTAATATATATATATTTATTTATATATGATTGAGTTTTAATGTTTTATATAAAATTGTGTATTTATTATATATGTAATTAAGTGGTATATTATCTCAATACATTTCTTTAGTATTCTAGTATTTTTACTAACACTATTGTAGAGATGGTCTGGAAAATTTATTTTCTATAAGCTCTTACTAAAGTTTGAGTACTTCCTATGAGAAATTACATTTGTATATACTATGATTTGAATATAAGTAAGAATGTAAAACCTACCTTAGTGTATCTTTCTTTGGTTTTCAACATCCAAACACACTCTTTACCTTTGTTTAAGAACTAATTGTGTGGATTCTAACTTACACTTATTAATTCCCATGGATGTTAATATTAGAGTTGTTACATTTACCTTTCATTGAATTGATTTTAAGTTTATTTAATGAATAATAATATGATATGTTGTTGACTTTAGGTATAAAATTGTGATATTACCCAAGTAGTTTGGTGATGATAATGTTATTTAATGGTTAATAAATGTTAAATACCTTTAATAATTATCGTGATTGGTTGTATGTAGAAGTAATCTAATGAGATTTACAATATTTTTATTACATGCATATTACATAGATGAATCTTGAAGTTATATTAAATGTGATGAAATGATTCTTCCTTAGTTCCAAGCTTGGATTTATACAACTTAACTAGTTTCAAAATCATAAATAGCCTTATGGTGTTAAAATAAAGGTGGTAATGATATAACTATACAAAATTTAAATAGACAAAGGAATACTTGTTTAAGAGTAGTCTAATCCTTTAGTAGTGATAGATGGCCAATAAATGTTAATAAAATTAACATAAGAGGATCTATTTCAAAGATTTAGGTAATAGTAACTAGAAATGGTTTCTCCTCCCCTTTGTTAAATAAGATCATGATATAAATACACCTTTATTTGGTAGTAGTATATATGTTATTTGTCTACAACATATAGTTAGCATCGGTTGTGGTTTATAAACATTTGTGAATCTTGACCCTTTTAGATGAACCTTATCTTTTGCATTAACCATTGCATACTTTTATAGTTCATGTCGTGATAACACATGTAATACCATATTTGATGCATGCATTAGGACCTATAGAACCCTATTTTCTATCTTATCACACCCTAGTTTTAAATTACAAAATATTGATCATTTGGAGTATGGTTTGATGATTAGTGTAGTTGATGCATTATTTATCTTGATGATCATTACTTATACATATTAATATTTTTTGTATTTCTAATGGATAGTAGTTTCCAATGGTTAGCACTCAAACACACATAAAATATTCACTAGACACAACTTCAGTGAACTATTTTTTATAGAGATATTCCCATTGATATATGTAACTTGGGAGTAATTATAGTTAGAAATATGAGATAGTATGTCTGCATTAATATTTATGTGGCACTAGGATGCCATGTGTGAGAGTTGGTACTTATTTTTCTCCTTTATCTATACCAGTTAGCTAACATGATGGAAATTTATGATCAAATATCATTAGATAATTTATTTTTAGTAGTACTTTGTTATGATATGGGTTGTTATTCAATCTCTTTAGTGATGATTAGTGATGGATAATAGATAAAATTTCCATATTTTACTTAGGACATTGTATTAATATACATAGAGAGACTCAAATAGTCCTTATGATATTTTAACTAAAGTTATATAAATATGTTGGAAATGTCATCTGGGATGACATTGTTGCATCAGTTGGACCGATGTAGTTTATTTTTTGATATGTTTGACATGGTTAGTCTCTATAATTAATGTTATTTGACAATAGGTTGGTCACATGAAATTCATGTATGTGAGACAATATGGTTACCTTGGTAATTTTATATCATTGGGATGTCGTGTTTGGAAGTTATGGTTTATATCAACTACTTGTTATGATGGACCACACACTAGCTAATGACATAGTTTAATTCTTTGCATGGCTAGTGGATTATTTTTCTTATTGGTAATGGTAGGTGGACCAATATATTATGCCCAATGATGTATTTAAATTCTTCATTAAGGCTAGTGGACCACCTAATGATGCCTTACCTTATCCCTTCTCCCCTTGGGTTACTTTTAGTGCTTTACGAAAGTCACATAGTGTTTGTTATGTGATCTATTTTTGCTTATGTTTTACTGAAATTATTTATATTTGATTGGATTTTGTTTTTAAGTTGACTAGAAACTAACATTTTATTTTATTATCTTTGAATTTTTTCATTTTTTAAATGACAATCATGGACATTATTGTTGAAATTTAATTTGGATGTATAGGTTTATCTTTTTCCTTCAAGACTACTTAGTCTCATTTTTATTGGTTTTACCTTTACATGATTAGTTGATTCTATTGTATATTTATTTTGATGATTGCTAGTGTTATTTTCATATGTGCATAACCGGTATGCCTATGGCATGGTATGGGGGAGAAGAAGTAGCTTGGAATATAACTAATGGGTTGTGATGGGAACCAATTGTGCTGATTTATGATATCACCCTTCCCACCCCACCAGATGTGGTGGTTATATGTGTGTGTGTGTGTCGTCCTTACACAGGGATATGACTCTTTTGGGAGGTCTAAGGACTTTATATGATAGAGAATAGTGTTTCTTAGCAATTTTAGTAGTGGAATCATTCTAACTTGATGAGGAAAGGCCTAAATAGATGATTTGGTATGTAGTGACTACTTGTTATTTTATAATATACATTGATTATTTATTTTAGCATGGTCTTATATGGTTTAGTGTTATACAATTAGCTCTAGACAACATTTCTATGGAGGATACCTATCCTAGTAGGGTACCCTCACCATGATTGATTATCATTATTCTTCTCTTAGTATGATTTAGACATTAGATGGATACTTGAGCTCTCATTCTTGTGCTTCAATTGGCACCTTATGATATTGATCAGTATAACATAGTTTTTTAATATCACTCAGTGTGGGAGTTTAGTTTAACATGGTATAGCATTCAAGGTATTAAAATGATTATATTGGTTCAATTTTTGACACTATCTTTCTTATTTCTATTGTACTATGAGATTGTACAAGGGTTATTTGGAACAAGAACTTATGTTCTGACATATCATAATATTGATAGTAGGGTTTTGGTGTTATCACCTATTTGAATATTTAGAGATTGAGCATTTAAGTGTTGTAATATTTTAGGGACTTGGTAACAAATTATTTTTATTGGAGAATGTGATGGACTAGACCACATGATTTTATTTTATAAGCATCAAGGAGGATTTTTTTTTCAAGT
>JARHVA010004454.1:635000-645000 GCA_037957365.1 Torreya grandis
AATTGTTTCGATATGTGGATATATTAGGGAATTGGATTTCATTTTAACTTGTGTTGAGAATACAATATTGAATTTTAATTACCATTAGTAATGGATTAAATCCATGAGGAACAAAAAATTTATAGAGTTCCACATCAAATTTAATACCTCCTTGACATACTTTAACAAATTTGAGTAAACATCCTCCTTTTATGATAAATTTTGTTAATTAACAAAATACATGTATTATAGTAACAGGTATTTAATTTAAGACCTTGTTAGATTGGTTTAGTTGTCGTCACCTTCTTATTGATGATAAAATTAGATAGGTAGGTAATGAGTTAGTATCTTAGTCTTATTATTAAATAAATTTTGGGAATGACAAAAAAACAATTAAAAGACCCATCTATTTAAATATCACACCTAGATGGAAGCCCATAAATTTAAAATGCACTAGCATTTTTTAAAAGGGTATATTTGTTCGTGTTACCATCATCTGAATGTTTATCCCTTTGCATTGTAATTTTGTGTTAAAATTATACTCAACTACGTCGATTAATGTGTTTAGATGTTAATCAGTTAGTTTTCATCTTGGTGTATAACCATTCTTATTATGTAATGTTATTTCCTCATTCTTTATTTAACTTGTTTATTGTTATGGAAAATGACTTATTTGAGGAGGATCCTCTTGCTCAACGTAAGCTAAACCCTTTATTGACATCTTCATAGTGCAAGGAAAATGAATCTCAGATCAGTTTCATATATATATTTAATATTATTTTTCATTATTGATGTTGTAATAAGGGTATCCTTATTTGGTATTAGCCTATCTAGAGATTGTACAAAAGTTGTGTAATTTAGATTTGTATAAGATGATGTCATTAAATTGTTGTAAAGAATCATTTTACTATAGTAATGGCACCCATCTTGTTAGGATTGTTTAAGGCATTAATTTAATCTTGTAATAATTTCATATTGTTATCAATATTAAAATAAAGTTTTAGGTGTTTAAATAAATGAGTTACAATCATCATAACCCTATTTCATATTTGTTTAGTTCCTAAAACCTTTGCAAAGTTTTGATACAATATAGAATTTTTTTGTCTAATATTTTTATTTAATGGTCGCCTTATTGAATCGTATAGATGTATGTCTATTATGGATAAATTGTAAATAAAAATTGAAATATTCAAGTTAAATGGATTTAGACTTAGGTATGTTACAAAAAATTATTTGTAAAACAAACTTTCATGACCAAAAGAATGTAACTTTGATAGGTAAGACCAAAAGAACCATAAAATTAAATATATATAGATTTGTTGTCCACATATAAAAATAAGAATGTAATGATAATGACTCAAAATCATAAAATAATGATTTTTATAAATCACTCAATCATAAATTGATTCTTTTATTATTGAAACTAAATCAATTAAATTAAGCTATTTAAATTTAAATTTAAATTGACTTAAGTCACCTAGAATTTGACTCAGATAAATAACTATCCTAGTTAATTAACATAAATGAAATTTTGCAATTTATAATTATATCCTAGTATAAATCGATTTGTCAAAATGGAACCTTTTACCTCATTTGGATGTATTTTGGTGAAACCATTTCTAGAGGTAATTGTTGAAATTATTCTCTTGCTAGTTTGTTTTAGTTGTTAAAATCTCATAGGAATCACCATGCCAAAATAAGCTTGAGATAAAGTATATCAAATTTAGAGGTTGATAGTGTTTAAATTTATTTTTAAATCAATGAAGAAAACTTTAAATAACTAAAACAATATCATTTGGTATTTTTAATAACCTAATTCTGAATGCAATTTATTCATAATTCTTTTGTTGTTTCTAGTTTGGTTTGCGAAGTTGCTCTAGAAAGTGTGTTTTGTTAGTTTATATGTTTGGCCTTTAAAAAATTTGGAAGTTGCATCCTTTTATTTTTAGTTTCATATTAACAAATAAACCTTCATTTTTGTTTTACAATTGCTTTTGATATTTTTAATAAGTCCTCCTTGAACCCTACTAATTATTATTTTCCTATGTATGGTAGAAGTCTAACAAGGTGTTTTTTGGTTTGGTACTCTTTTTATCTATTTTGTTTACCCTTGGTTTCAAAAAATACTTTATTTATAATGTTGATAGGATATAGAATGAATCAATTTGATTATAATAGTGTAAAATTTTTTCCTAGATATTTATTTCAACATCTTCTAGTAGCCTATTTAGCCATGTAGATTATTTGTAACCTTAAGAATACATTTTCCTATTTAACTATATCATTGTATTAGTTATTTTAGGTTGTTATGTTTATCCTTACCTTGATATTTGTTAATGTTATCAGTGTTTTAAAAAAATAATGGTTTTTGTGTGTGTCTGAGATGTAAATTTTGGGCATTACAATAGATTGACCATTATTTCTTTAAATATCTTGATATGAGGTAGAGTACTCATGATATACTTTGTGAGATTAGAAGAATCATGAATTGTGATCACAAGTGAATTTATATGAAATATTTTAGTAAATGATATCCCTAGTTGATTGGAAGTGTGTCACTATACTGGATATGTACCAAAAATGGATTGAGATACCAAGTATTCAAAATGTGGTCTTGTTAATGTACTATGTTAGTTGAATAAATAATGGGTTGTGTAATGCATCATATGTTAGACCTTTTAATAATTATTTAATTCATGTATATATGATATTCATAATGTTAGTGGTTGAGATAGTAGTATTAATGACCAAATAATCCATTGAAAAACTTGTAGTATTAGGAACACTAGGAAAAATATCATAAATTTACACTGAGTCTAATGAATTTTTGGTAATTGAAATAACATTGGGAGTGACATCATAAGTATTTGAATCCATTCAAATACTAAAAAAAATAATGGATGCAAGAACATGACTATTTTATCTACTTATTTATTTAGTAACAACATGGAATATGTCCTTTATACTTATGATGTATTTTTATCCATCATTAATATGAGGAGGAATAGTGATATGAACTCCAAAGGTTAATTGTCCAGGAACCTTTTAGAAAATATCAAATTAAATATCTTATGATAAGTGTTATTCATTACTTTGTTCTATGTTTTCCTCTTATACATATTCATTTGGATATTCCTTTGCTATGTTTTACTTATTTGAATAAGTGTGGCCCAATTATGTTCTTGAATACTAAGGTTGCCTCTCATCTTCTTTTGTAACATTGGGAGCTTACATGGTGGTAGGCAAGGTCCTCTTACCTTTAGTTTTTACATGAGGGTTGGTTGAAATGTGTGCTAGAGAAAGACAAAGTAAATGACTCACCTTGGGTGATAAAAATAGCCTTACTATGGTAACTATAGGTTAAACACAATGGTGACCATAGGAATTAATAGTTTCCATGTATCCATATAAGGATCATGTTGTATACATAATATTTTTAAAATTTTATCATTTATTGATGCCTTCTCTCTTCTATCAACCTATCAAGTTTCAATATCTCTGAGTGTGTGAATTAAAGTGTGCACCAAGAAATGGGTAGGTAGACCTGTGGTACTTTATGAGAGATATATTTTTTATCTATCATACCTATATCCACTAAATTTCCCTTGAACTTGATCCCCTAAGAAATCTTCTTCTTTATAACACCTAACTATACCAAGACCCATAATTTATGACTATATTGACCTTGATTTATGTATTACTATTTATTTTTATCAATTTCAAAGTTAATTTGACCGAGGTTCATTTATTTTATATGTTATGATAGATGCTTTACATCTATATTGGCCTTAACTAACCTAGTTTGAGGTTAAACCCTCATATTTACTACATCAAGGCCAAATGACGATATTGGATTAAATTTTTGGAAGGGTTAGGATCACTCACCACTATAAATACAAGTCCTCATTTCAATGTAATAGAAAGGATTATTTATTTTTTCAATGTCATTGCTCATAATTTTTATTATGTCTACATTTGGAGAAGCCTTTGCTTAGATCTTATCTTAGAGGAAAAAAATATTTTCTTATGGTATTGGATTAAATATGAGGAGTCTATTTAAAATATATTGATTCAATATTTGATCCTTACAACCAAAAAATAATCTTGAATACTAGCATTGGCCAAGGGGGAGATTAAGGCTCAACAAACTATGTTAGAGGAAAGTATATTCTAACCCTACATAATTCATTTGATAGATATAAGTTGGAAATTACTAAATTGAATTAATGTATAATTCCTTGATTTAATCTCCTATACACTAATACTTTGTGTGGCTATAAGATTTTTCAAACTTTGCATTTACCACCTTAGGTGACTTAAGTCTTCATTTGCCTACCATGGTCCCTTACCCTTATTTTAGTGTTTTTAATCATCCCCTTTCTTTGATTATATAGATGATTTAGAACCCTCTCTATTGATTTTGTGTTATAAGTGATCCTCTTGCTAGGTTTAGCAAATCATTTTAGTCATATCCTGATATATTAAGTATCAATGAGATACATTTGATTTTCCATCTTTGAGTCTAGATCTCTTAGATATAATAAGTTACAATTCAATCATATCTCATTTCATACACATATTTCTCTATAGATTTTGGTTTTCGAAGGATCTTAAGGACCCTTTCCATTAGTTACCCACTACTTTCTTCTAGTTCATCCTATTTTTGAGGTTTCTCTATTAATTCTAGAGTTTTACCGTAGTCCTCTTTCTATATCCTATTTACATCATTATTTATAATGGAATTATCATATTAAACATTTTAATAAATTTATATGGACATCCTTGAGCCTATCATTAGAGTTTACACATGAGAGTCATCATCATATTTTAATAAATCTAATCATCACCATATTCATTGTGTGATTAGTTATTTCTAAAACTATGTTGTAATATGTTTATATGTTGTAGTACCACTCCCCTAAGATCCCTAAATCTTAAATATTCTAATTTTAAATTGAAATTACCTCTGAGATGAGAAGTTTTATCTTGTTATTACCATTTTAGAATTGTTTTCTTCCTATACTTAGGGGTGTATTATGATTTTTTCCAAATTTGGCCCTTTTGGGGTTTTCATCAACATTATTTAATAACTAATAGGCTGTCTTACTTAGGTAACCTATCTAGGATTATCCTAGGTAGGTAGAATGGTGAAACCAATGTACCCTCAACTCTAATAAATTTATGGTCTATGTAGAACCAATATCACCCCAATTACTTAAGTGATATTTATATTTATACTTACAACCTTAGAAAAGGTTGGTCTTTTATTCCCTTATACACCATTAGGTAAAATGTGTATGTTATCATTTGCATAAAATTTTAAATTTTTTGAATGTGATAAAGATCAAAGTCATCACAAATTCTATCATCCCCTCTTGGTTCTTATGGAGATGTTATAGTAGAGGTATGAGTGACACAAATAAAATCCAATAAATATGAGAGCATGTATAATTTTTTATTTATCATGTTGTGTGAGATATTTTAAGTCTTCAAGTTTTAGTTTATGATCTATTCTAATGTAAGGATAACCCTATTGTATAATATTATGGATAAAAATGGAATCCAAAATTAATAAACATGGTTTAAGGATAGAGTGACATGTAGTCTATTTAGTAAAACCATGGAAATCCTAACACCTATTCTAACTATATAATTAGAACCTTCTTTTTCATGGAAAATGTTTTAGGGTTTTCAAACCAATGTTTCAAAGTCTCCCTAAACTTATTGTCCTTAAACCATTCCTTCACTATTTGATTATTTTAGGGTGTGTATAGTCTAGGTAATATGTAGTATTTTTCAAATTTTGTTCTAACTACATAGGCTACTAGTTTTACACAATTATTCTTATGAAACATATCATTTGTGCCTATGCCTATTGTAACCAAATTATATATTAATTTGTCACATGGGAATGCCTATAGATTATTTTTTACTTTATGAAACCCAGTGATATTAATGGAAAGTAAGTCATAAATTTATTTTCTCTCATTTAGGGTCAAATTATACTTATTAATACATGGCTTAATATATTCAACTTCTATATAGAATTAGAAGTAACTCTGAATGGCACTATGTAGAGATACTAGGTAAAAATATGTATTGTTAAATTCATGTTTAGTCTTGAAGAAAAAAAATTATGGAAATGGATATTGATTCCTAGCCTCCAGTGTAGTTATTACTTATCTATGTATTCTATTTAAGGATTAGGAACTTTATGAAAGTGTAGAGCTTTAGATAGTAATTCGTAAGCTATCTAATTCATAAATGCAATTTAATCTAATTTAAAACATATTATATGGTTCATTTACAAGCAAGGAATTCATGGATTAAATATGACATCCATGAGAATTAATTATAGCCTAATGGTCTTTATCAACTATATTTACACTTTGAATCTAGTTTTATTACATAGGCTTTCATGGTGAATTATTTGACAAGTGTTATTATGTCACTTTTTTGTTTTCTTAGCCATTTTTTAGGTTTTAATATGTCAATTTACTTTTTAAAAGTGTCATTATATATGTTTATCACAAGGTGTATCTCTTATTGTTTTATATGTGGTTGTGCTAGTAATAATATGTGACCTTTGATTGTGTCTCCATGAGACATGTGGTGGCCTTTTATTTATCACTTAGCTTATGCCTTTTATTTTTATTATAAATTCTACCAGTGTATAGATCAATGAGATGATGAGTAATGGTAGTATTTATGAGTGATGTTTGGTTATTGACTATGCATTGGATGAGACATGGTATCTTATATCTTCATCATAGTCTTTATAATCTATCATTTTGATTATTGGTATTTATGTTGTGATATGATGACACATGGTTTGTTTTTGATTATCTGCTATGTCACGAGCCTTAATAACTTATATTTTTGAACTAAGGTCTATGATAAATTGATATGGTGATATGTGGAGTGATCTTGATCAATCATTTTATTCATTGGCATAAAATACTTAGAAATTTGATAAAATTATTTCCATTAAGTAAGATGGATATACATGACATAATATTTCCTAATCACTTGGTCACATGTATTCATGACTTAAATATTTTTTCCAAAGACCTATGGTGAACCAAGATGGTAACACATGAAATGATATCACATAGTTTAGTAATAGTTAGCACATGTAATTACTAATATTGAATTGATTTTATAGATGTAACAAAGAGGATACATGTGGAATAATCTCATTTAGTTGGGATTTCAAAGGTGTTCAAAGCATTGATATATTCTTAACATGAATATGCTAGTCTTGTGGAGTCTTGGATGCAATAGGAAGAGTCTATTTAAAATATATTGATTCAATATTTGTGGTCCTTATAAACAAATGAGTTTTTTTAAAAACACCATTGTCTAAGGAGTAGATTAAGACTCAACATGTTCTATTTAGGGTAAGTATATTCTAAACCTAGATCTTTTAGTTGATAGAAATAAGTTACAAAATTACTACCTTGAATGAATGTATAACTCATTATTTGAGTCTCATATACTTAGTGTGGCTATATGGGTTTTTAAACCTTCCATTCCCCACCTTAGGTGATCTAGGCCCTCATTTTCCTACCATGTTCTCGTAAACTTATTTTATTTTTTCTTACCATCCCCCTTATTTGTGTTTCTAGCTTGGAAATAGTAAATTAGATTAATTCCAATATTAAAAACCTAATTAGAGTTGTTTTATTATATTGATTATTTAGAGGTTTTTGAATCCTTTCTATTCATGTTATTTCATATGTGACATTCTTGTAAATTTTTGAATCCTTTGTCATATCTTGATATATTAAGTATAAATGGGATACATATTATTTACTTTCTCACTGTCCAAATCTCTTAAATATTATAAATTACACTTAAATCCTAGTTCATTACATACACATGTTTCTATATAGATTTTGGTTTTGGAAGGATCTTAAGAACCCTTTCTCTTAGTTTCTTACTTGTTTATTCTAGTTCATCTTATTTTTGAGATTTCTCTATTATTTCTAGAGTTTTACCATCCTTTTATTGCTACATCCTATTTGTGTCATTTGTAATGGAACTATCATATTAAATATTTTGATAAATTTGTATGGACATCCATGAACCTCTAGTTATAGTGTACATGTTGGAGTCATTATCATAATTTTAAAACAACATACGCATGACCATATTCATTGTGAACATAGTTAATTTAGAATATACCTTGGAAGATGTTTATATGTTACACTAACCCTCCCCTAGGTTCCCAATATCAAAAATTTGCTAAATTAAAATTGAAAGAGCCTTTAAGATGAAAAGTCTTGTCTTGTCGTTACTAATTTTGTGATTGTTATCTTCCTATACTTGAGGGTGTCTTATGTTTTTTTTACCAATTTGGACCTTATAGGGTTTTCATCAACACTGTTTGATAATTGATAATCTATTTCCTACTCAAATAGCTTGTCTAGGAGTATCTTAGGTAGTTATAATGGTGCAACCAATGTACCTTTAACTATGATAAATGTATGGTCTAGGTAGAACCAATATCACCCCAATGAATGAAGAGATCTTTATATTTATACATACAAGCTTAGAAAAGGATGGTATTTAAATTATGTATACACTAATAGGTTAAGTGTGTATGTTATCCTTGGCATAAATTTTTTTAATTTATGAATGTGATATAATCAAAGTCATCAAAAAATTTATTTTCCCCTCTTGATTCTTAGGAATATATTCTATTATAGGTAAGAATGACACAAATAACATATAATAAATATGAGATCATGTAGAAATTTATATTTATCATGTTTTTGTGACCTTATTAGTCTTCAAGTTTATTTTTATGATATATTCCAATGTAGTGCTACTCATGCCATCTAAAATTATGGATAACAATGAAACCCAAACATAATAAATATGGGCTAAAAATGGGGTTGTATGTAGTTTGTTTAATAAAACCATGCAAATATTAAAACCTATTTTAAATCATGTAATTGGAACCTTCTTTTTCATGGCAAACTTGTTAGCGTTTTCAACCCAATGTTTTAAATTCTCCCTAACCTTATTTTCCTTAAACAATTCCTTCACTAATTGATGATTTTAGGGTGTGTAAGGTTTAGGTAATATGTAATATTTTCAAATGTTATCCCAAATAAATAGGTTATTGGCTGTGCACCATTGCTATTATGAAAGATATCATTTGTGTATGTGTTTGTTGTAAGTAAATTAAATCTTAAGTTAGCATAGGGGAATATTTTTAGATTAGTTTTTTATTTATGAAACCCAAAGACATTAATGTAGAGTAACTAATCCATTTATTGTCTCTCATCAAGGGTCAAATTATACTTATTAGTATATGGCTTAATATATTTAACTTTTGTATAGAATTGTCAGTAATGCTAAAACACATTATGCAGAGATATTGGGTTGTAGTATGTATTGTTAAATTCATGTTTAGTCCTAATGTAAAATAATGATGGATATAGATATTGATTATTAGCCTACATTATAGTTCTTACTAATATATGTGTTCTATTTAAGAATTAAGATTTTTATAAAAATGTAGAGCTTTGGATAGTAATTTTCAATCTAGCTAATTTGTTAAATTTAATTTAATCTGATTTAGTGCATAGTATATGGTTGAGTAAAAAGAGGGGAATTCATTCATAAAATATTCCAGCCATGAGAATTAATTGTAATGTAATGGTATTTATCAACTATATTTACACTTTAAATTTAATTTTATGACACAGGATTTCATAATAATTTGTTTCAAAAGTGCCATTCTATCACTAATTTTGTTTTCTTAGTCATATCTTTAGATTTTAAATTATCAATTTAATTTTTTAAATTTTCATTATGTATCTTTATCAAAATATGTTTTTATTCCTATTTTTTATGTGCTTGTGATAGTAATATTATGTGACATATGATTGTGTCACCATGGGACATGTAGTGGACATTTTATTTATCACTTAGTTCATAAATTTTATTTTTCCTTTGAATCATGTCAATGTATGGAGTAATGAGATGATGAAACATGGAAACATATATG
>JARHVA010004454.1:650000-665000 GCA_037957365.1 Torreya grandis
TTCTCAAATGAAATTAGAGAGAAATAAGTGAGCTATAATTAAATTAATTAAATTTTTTTTTCTATTTTCCAATTTTTTTTCAATGCATGTAAAGTAAGGGAGAGAGAGATCTATTGTAGTTAGGTTAATAATATTTTTTCTTAACTTCTCTAGATGCAAGATATATGATGTTATTTTTGTGATTTTTTATTCATATATGATTGGATATACTATGTAAAAACAATATTATTAACATTAAAATGATTTAATAAAATATCTAAGATCCAAACAACAATACGATGAGGTGCCTATAATTTTCCCTCACCCAAACAACTCTAGAACAAGATTTTTACCTTTCTAGGTGTTACATACTACCTATTAATGATATATTTGAAATGGAAATGACTAATTTAGATTATGATTTATCCAATTAAATTAATTAACTACATTCTCAATTGATCTAAATAACAAAAATTAGAATCACAATGACACCTCTTATCCATTATCTATGCCTACAGTTTTGTTATTCACTATTTACTTGTTTGATAGTGAAAATAGTTTGTTTCAACACTAAAAATGTAATATTTTAGTGGCTATAAATTCATAATATATACTATATAACTCACATAAGGTATAAATGCAATATTATGTTGTGAAAGACTCTATTGAAATGAATGCATGTAAATAAGTAAACTAATTATTGTTTTTGTGGAAGGATTTTAGAGAGAAGAAATATTTTTCCTATTAAAATTATATTTTTTACAAATTTTTTTTTAAGATAATACAATAATTAATACTAATTTAATTTAATATATTGAAAGATAAAAATAAAATTAAGCTAAAAATTTATAATTTGATCTTGAAGTAGACTAGCTTAAATCAATAAATTTGTTGCAATATAGTCCTCAATATGTTAGCTACTTTTACCAAATGAATATTAAAAGAAATCTATAATAAGGAGAATGAATAAATGAATGTAAAAAATGGGAGAATTAGAGAAGCGACATAGTCCAAATAAGTAACAACATGTAGTATTAACTATGTAGAAAACATGGAGGCAATCAAATCAAAACTCCAAATAAATTGTAGCTGGATATGTCTATAAAGATTTAAAACTCTTAAAATCTATAAATTTAATTTTTTGGACATAAAATCAAGACAAAATTGGCTTAATTGTAGAATAATAATGGAGATTACATGAAGGAGTTTAGCTATGTTCAACTGAGAGTTGAACTTGGGAGGGATAAAGAAATAATAAAACAACAGTCATGTAAATCACATCAATGAATGAATCATGAAAGCCAAATTTATAAGGAAGAATAATGGTGATATAACTTCCCCTATTTACAAGGAGTAGTTACTTAACCACCAAAAATTGGGATTAAAATAACACTATATATTACAAAACCACCCTTATTTTAATACAAAACCACCCTATTAAGATGGAACTACCCCAATGTTTTACACAACTACCATGATGAAAACATAAAAAATGCAATGGTTATGTAACCTCATAGGGTATTTCTATCACTTGATAGGGTGGTACTATCTCTAATGAGAAGTTTTAGAAAATAGGTTGAGGGAAGCTGTAAGGCCCAACAAAAGAGGTTTTTGGTGGACTTGAAAAAGAGGGAAGAAAAATAAGTAGAATTATAAGAGTGTTCTCATTTGAACATTATTAGGAGGTCAATGCATCATCATTGGGAATGTCATGTCAATAATATTACACCATGTAAAATCAGGGTGCATACATATTTCCCCCTCAAAAGGATGCATTTTTATGGACTAAAAATGATGTATTCCAAATCAGTGGCATACATAATGGAAATAGGAAGTTTTAAATACTTTCCTTAACTTGGTAATATAATGAAGCTACTTAATATTTTGTGAAAACTCTAAGTAAAAGATAATAATAAAGTAAATTATTATGAGAAAGCAAAAAATATACTATCTATTCAAAATATGGATAATAATTATATCATGTGTGTGGGTAAGATCATAATACCTAAACCATATTATTTGGGGATATAATCTGGCACCAAGTCTCCAAGAGCCTACAAAACCATAAATGTGCTAAAAAATATAGAAAAAACATTTAAAACATCAATATTAAAAAATTGGATATATAATTTAACAATAATACCACTTTTAAATTTGAAAATATGAAAATATGCCAAAATTGAGATGTTTTTAAACTAAAACAACTAGTTTTGGGTCCAATATATTCAAAAACTTACTAGAAACTAATTCACTTTTGTCAATCACTTGTGATATTTCTTGAGCTTTAGATTGCCTATGACTATTTGAGTAAGAAATTAGTCAAAACTAAGAAGAAAATAAAAATATGGAAAATATACCAGTGGGAGGAGTTGTGGGGAAGGATCAGGTAAGTTTTGTGGCCATCTTAATTTTAGTCCATTTTTTTACTTTTGATCAAATCTTAGTAGAATTCTAGCCAATTTCAAAAAAATTGGTTTTAAAATGTTCATGGAGAAGGGTAAACTCAAAAAATGTATAAATTTTATTGATTAAGATATATTTTTTGGATATATTAGGGGTTTAGAGGGTGTGCAACTGATGGACAAAACTACCATTAGGGGATAAAATGGTCATCCTTTGTAGGTTGGTGGTTACATAGCTACCATAATTATTTCATAATTATCATTATTTGTAGAGGATTGGTTGTATAACTACCACCAAGGGTGATTATGTAATCACTTAGGATGGTAATGTAAAAACCTATATTAGTTTAATAATCTCCTCCTAGGGAAATTACATAACCATTGTGGTGGTTACATAACTATTTCTTGTAAAGAGGGGTAGTTATACTTTTACAACCAGGCTATAAAATAAATTAAATATTTACTTATTTAATAGATAGAGTTCATATTTTATCTAACTTGGAATATTTTACTTATTGTAGGGACCTTATATACATTGGATTATATCTCTAGAGTAGGAGTGACTCCCCCAAGTCTTGGCACTTTTGACAAAAGATGAACTCATTATCCTTCGCCACGATGAGATTTTATGGATTTCATAGGTGGAGATAATTTGATGTCTAATTTATTGATTTATAACATTTTAACTCATTTTTACCCTAATCAAAATAATTTTGTGTTCCATCAGGCCCTAAGAGAGTGAATTGTCACTCTTGTTAACATCTACTAGATCATGGGCCTTCTTATCACTGGTTGATTGGTATCTATCTAAGTTGCTTAGGATCCATGAGGCCAAAGTTGGGAAAATAATTTTAGATATGATGGATCACCTGATATGGGTGTGAATTATGGTATGAGGCTTTCTTAGTTTAAAGGATCAATAATCACCAACATGAAAAAAGGCCATTATTGGTATCCTTGCATACCAATTAGTGGGAGATAAGGGTACTAATAGGTTATTATTTAGTTGGTCACTAATTTTATGGTGATTTTAGGAGAGGGGAGAATGTTACTTCTAGATAAGGGAGTTACTAGCATATACATATAGGGATCTCTAATGTGTGGTTTTCTTGGGGTACCTCTCGATCATCCACCTAGTAGTTGTCATTGGATAGATATATGAGCATACCATCCCTTATCAAAGTGGAGTGGTGATTAGAGTGCCTAAGTATATTAAGGTTATTATATTTATGGATGTGGTGTCTTCCATTCTTTTCCTTGAGTAGTAGGGACTTTGACAATGTATAACCTAATTGCCCTACCCTACTAGGACATGGTTGGACAATGGGATGATTAGGGGACCTATCTTTTAGTAGACACTAGGGCCATTAATGTTTGGGATAGGATTTTTTAGGTTAAGTTACACTCTATAGATAAGGTACCATAGTATTTTGGCATGACCTATGCATGAAACCTTCCCATCCTTATGGTCATATACAGGGGCATATAAGAAGAGAGAGTAGTGAGATTGGGATGATTAGAATGGAACCTACTTGTGAGGGGTTATGATCACCCAAAAAATTTAGCTAAGAGTGGTACATGGAATTCATTAGAAGAATATATAAGGGGATGAGGACATGATGTAAAAGGAGAAACATCCACCACCATAACCACCATCGCCACTATATTAGGATATTACGTAGTAGAAACATACATGAGGTGGAGATGATGAGGATATATATTATAGTGATGTAGAGGAAGACTTAGATATAGATGAGGAAGAGGCCTTGTATAATTGTTATGACCCTAATTGGCATGAGGTGAATCCATGTATAATGTTGATTTTTAATTTTTTGTTGTAGCTTGTACTTTAATTTTTAGTTGTCCAACTAGTTTTACTTATTTTGGATTTTTATATCAACTAGATCTAGAATTGATTTTACATTATAAGATTGCATATAATAAAGTGGGTGGATCCAGATGATTAATGATTTCCTCATAATTTTTTTCTAGATGAGCATTGGCCTAAGTATAGATCATCTCTTGATAGATCCTAAACTCTCTACATGGATTCATAAGCACATATATATCTTTTCCCTAGCATATCATGCATCCATGATGGTGATATTAGTAAGGATGGATAATGAAACCTTTTTTTCCAAGGTGAGGAGAATAGAGGCCCTAATAGACATGATGCTCAGTGGAGGAGAAGGTCGAGCCTCAAGTCATAGGATAGGGGACCAACCTCATATGGAGGTGTTAATAGGGGCCACCAGACTATCCATTAGATTAGAGAGGGTGGTTTAGTCTCTAAGGGAGGTATTAACATGATATGCCACTAAAGTGACATTCACTAACATTCCTTTGCATCAAGACCTTATCACATGAGGAGGATAGGCTTTTGAGACTTGATATAAATGTTTATTTATACCCTTGTATATGTTGATTATTTTTTAGATGCCTTGAGGTACATTGGATCTCGCTAAATGATATTTTGTTTGAGATATCTTTTGATAAATGTGATATTTATGATATATATACATATACACATGCACACATATATATACATACATACATACGTATATATATATATATATATGTGTGTGTGTGTGTATACATATATATATACATATATATATATATATATATATATATATATACATATGTATATATATGTATGTATATATATATGCATATATACACACATATATATATACATATACATATATATATATATACATACACACATATATGTACATATATATATACATCTATATATATATATGTGTGTGTGTGTGTGTGTGTATACATATATATATATATAGATATACATATATACATATATATATATATATATATATATATATATATATATATATATACATATATATACATATGTGTGTGTGTGTGTGTGTGTGTGTGTGTGTGTGTGTGTGTGTGTGTGTGTGTGTGTGTGTGTGTGTATGTAAATATATATATATATATATATATATATATATATATATATATATATAGAGAGAGAGAGAGAGAGAGAGATGTTTTCATCTTATCTTAGTGAGTTGTCATTCATGTGTCATGGTTTTAACTTCCATGTTTTAATTTTTAGTTTATGGAGTTTAGATGACAAGACATGTGATGATGTACCTATATCTCTTTGATATTGATATAATTCTATGGAAAATGATAATATATGAGGAAAAAAAATGTATGTCAATGATGTAGTGTAATGGATGAATATATTAAACTTTAAATGCACTAACATTTATTTTTTAGTTTACGACCTAGTTGTTTTATTTACACAACATATTAATTTCAATTTGCAACAAGGAATGTAAATAAGAGTAGGATAAATGTGAGGTAATAAAAAATGAAAACCATAGAAAAAAATCATAGGAAAAAGGAAGATGACATAATAATTATGAACAAAGGGGGAAATGTACTTCTCATTAAACTTAGTAAACACTAACTTTATTAGGTTCATCTAGAGATAATTAGTCTTGAAAAATGGTAAATGGGAAAATGTTACCCCTTTAAACATAGGCATGTGGAAAATATTTTTGAATAACTTTATATTTGGACACTATTCAATTTGATATTGAATCTACATTTGGTATTTACTTCTCTTTGTAACCCTATAGATTTAGTCTCATGTGACCAAGAAGACACACAAGCTCATCACCAAAGGTTAGATGTAGGTTATTAATTTCCCATGTAACTAATAAGATGCAAACGCTCAACACCAAAGGTTAGAAAAGGGATAGAGATTTGGAATTTAAATTTTCTACCTATATAATATTCTAATTGTCATAGGAGTGTCTATTTTTATTAATTGTAATGCCTTTACCCCCAAATCATATGCCCATGAAAATAGTAAGATGTAAGGGCTCATTACTGAGGAAAAATATAGGGAAGTAAATGTACCTCATTTTTAGCATGATAATTTTATATTTTAGAAGGTACCATATGAGGATACTCTATCATGCACAAGCCTCTAGAATATATTTTAGTCTAGAATTTTCTATGTTGTGCAAGTAGATGTATGAAAAATAGATCAAATATACCCACAAGAACTAACAAAGGAACTAATTTTATGATTATTTTTATAATATTTTATATGGGGTGATATGGTAATGTGATAATGAGATTGTGTGTTATACCACATTCTGTGAGTTTTTATATTGTGTTCACTCACAATCAAATAATCACTGAACAAGAGCTCTGATATATAGATGAACATAGAAACTATGAAAATTCAAGGCAAATGATAAGATTGTGATATGAAATTAGTAGATATAGAAGATTTTTGGGTTTAAAGAGTTCACATTCTCACAATAATCCTTTCCCTCAAGATTTCATAACCAATAGGCTCTATTTTTGAAGCCTTTTATCACTAGGTAGGGGCCTAACTAGTTAGGTCTAAAATGCCAACTTGTTCCTTTCTTATTTTAAATATAAATTTTGAGCCTAAGGACAAGTGTCAGATATGATTCCACTCTAAAATATATTTAAGCATTAAATAGTGGATTATGAGATTATCACTTGGTGTTATGATTATATATCAAATTTGGATATATGTATGTTGTATGATTTACAATTATATGATTTTTTTCATGATTAATATCTTGATGGATTGCTATTCCACATGTCTTACCATTATTTTTTTTATCATTATGATTGATTTTTTTACATATTATTTAAATTTATCAATTGATTTATGGTTATATGTTGATGATTCTTATGATTTTGGACTAATTACCCATTCATTTATTGATGTGGTTACAAGACTATCCCACCTTCATAAGTAGTACAAATGGAGATTATCATGAGAGATGGGGGTGAAGATATTAATATTAGGGGTTGAGAGAAATCCATTGAAACCATACACACACCACATGTATTTCCTTGAGTGAAATGAATATTGTGTATATTAGTTAATAATAGATGAGTCTTGTTTCCATTAATGAGTTTAATACTTGTCATGATTCGATTAGCATGATATCCATTGCATTGTTTTTCTATGTTCTTAAATATCGATAGGAGTTTAGCTATGATTTGATAATGTTGATGAAATTTCTAGTTATTAGATGGTTAAGTGTTATTTATCTTTTTAGTTACTTATTTTATCTTATTTTGATGGGCCACCTTATGCCTTTTATAACATGCAATAAGAGATAAAAGAGGTAAAACATTCCAAAATGATTTATTTAAATAAACCCAATTTTTTTTTGACATTGTGTTAGTTGTTATAAAAATTGACATATTACTTAGTTTCAAGACAATAAAATTATGTTTTATCTATACACTTAATATTATTGTGTTATTATCATAATCATATATATTAAATAGTTAAAAGGTAATAAAAATTAGGGTTTTTTTTATGATTTTCAATGATTATGGAGTATAATTTGATTTTGTAAATATGGAGAGTCTTATGTGATTACCATATCAAACATAGAGCTTAATACTCAAAGTTAACGGTAAGTCGAGATAATGGTGCATTGAATAATTCAGCTTGCATGAAGGGAATTCATAGGATAGTAGGAGTATTTCTTGGACATGAAAATCATGCATGTGTTTAATAATAATAATAATAATAATAATAATAATAATAATAATAATAATAATAATAATAAAGTAAGGGAGTTATAATTAAATTGTTAGAGATAAATATAAGGATGGATCTTGAACAAATGGAATAAAATCTATCTTCCCACATCTTTAGACTAAAACTATTTTACAACTAGGTCAATTCATATAGATATTTATATGATGATAGCATATTTTAATGAATGATATCCTTGTTATATTAATTTTATATAGTTTAAATTTTTGAAATGATACATGCATCCTAATCATCCTAATAGTAGGTGGTGTCATAATAACATGAATAGCTAGAGTAACTAGAAGATCTTCCACTAGAATGTCCTACATAATTTTAATCAACTTTCATTTTGGAAGAGTGAGGTCATTGAAAAGGAAATGCATTTGAAAGATGGCCAATTCCACCATAATTATAAAATTTTGGTTTCTTATAGTGTTTTTGAGAACTAGAAGATGATGATTCATTATTATAACCACTAATATTAGAATAATGTTAATGGTAATGTCTGTGTCTAGAGGACTCTATAGAATAATGTGAGGAATGCCAATGAGAGTACTAGTGTGAGTGTCTTGAATATTATCAATAAGAGTGTTGTGTATAATGTTTTTGAGAATGTTTTGAACCATTTGATTTATAGATATGGTGTTTCTAAACCTTTTTGACCTAGGAATATTTTATTATCTAACTTTTCTTGTTTGCAAAGTGATGGTCATGATGAGTGATCAACTAACAGATAGAATCCAATGTTTCTCTATTGAGTTTATAACTAAGCTATAACATTTAGAAATAGTTGATATAAATATAATTGAGTACATTAAAAGTTATGGATATTGGCATGTTATCATCTATGTTTCCACCTATACTAAAATACTCTTGTTTTAGATTTTTCATGCAAGAGAGATATTTAGAGACATATTGTGTGCTATGATTGTTATTCAACAATTATATCAAGAGGTCAATTTTTTATATCTGGATTATTTGTCCTATAAATATTTTAATGTTTTCCAATATTTTTAGGTATTAATTTTAATGGATTCAATGTGTATAATAATATGAGATGAACATAATGATTTCAAAAAATCAAGGACATGGTTATAACACTTTTAGAACTCAATCAATTTTATGGCTTTAGTGGGTAGCTTGGTTTATTTATCTATTATTTCAGAAAAATATTTAAATATGAGAGTGTTTTCCATGTTTAATCTCTATTTTTTTGTGTGTTAAACTTATATTTTTATAGATTAGACTTGAAATTTTTTCCATGGTGCTATAAAAAAATACAATCGAGAAATGTTAGTGGGTTTTGAACTTTACCCACCAAATAGATTTCAATTACAATTTTATGATTTCAGGACTTGTCAAAAAATATGCAATAATTACACCTTATGTATAATTAGTTTATATTTATACAAAGTCAAAATGAAATTTGATTTATTTTTGAACCCTTGACCTCCATTTTGGAAACTGGCTAACAATATTAGTTTATCCAACTCCCCATCAATGAAGTAAATAATTAAAAATAAAAGTATTATAAATATCATTAGGTTTTAAAATTTAAAATAAAAAATGTATTTAACTACACGGTAATCCTTACCAAATATTTTCACTTTGCATGTAAAAATGTGTTATCTTTGTTACTTTCATGTGAGAAAAATAAATTGCCTATATGTCATAAGGTAAGGAATGAATCTAAACCCTAATATGCCATTAAATATGTTGTATAGGTATCTCCTTATATATTCATGAATTACTAAATTTATTTGATAGAAAAAAAATTTCCATACTAAAGTAAATACTTGGACTTTAATGAGTTTCCTATAGTCAATATTTAGGTACACTACTTGAGACTAAAATCACCTTCAATATGTTGCTTATGAAATATATAAATTTAAGTGATTCCACTCTTTTATATCATTAAATTAGTATTTTATGTGTAAAACATGATTTCTTCATGTTTATTTTTATTTTTTGTATGCCTCACTCACAAATCATTGTTGTCTTTCTAGGTCATTTAGATGGAATGGGTAGAGAAAAATATCATGTAGGATGAAAATTTAGATTGAGAAAGTGTCATGTAACCTCAACATACTCTCTATCTCTCTCTTTCTCTCCTTTTGTTATCACATTCATGGCTTCCTCCTTCAAAATGTGGCTCTGAAACCATTGACAGATCTAAATATGGAGTAATATATCAAAAAAAAAACATGAATAATGTAAATTTTTCTACAAAGCACATAAGCATTTTAAATATTACCGAAGTTGGTTGTAAGAAATGAACTAATAAGTTAATGAACCCAAACATATAAATGATATGTTTATTTAATTACATAACTAAATAAATAAACTAATTAAAAATTTGGATCACATATGACCCAAATAATATTAGGATAATAATAGGATA
The DNA here is from genome assembly GCA_037957365.1 of Torreya grandis. Classification (NCBI taxonomy): domain Eukaryota; kingdom Viridiplantae; phylum Streptophyta; class Pinopsida; order Cupressales; family Taxaceae; genus Torreya; species Torreya grandis. Next base: position 660,364 of record JARHVA010004454.1, read on the forward strand.
TATGAGGATTTTATAAATTAATCTACAAGCCATATGAAGTTATTGATTCAATTTATTTTCATACTAAATAAATTAGAGTCAGTGAATACTAAATAATTATTTGTGTGAATCCATTATTATTCTAATTGGTTTACATATTTGGGTTAGAAATATGGACATAAATAATCAAGTTTCAACATCCTTCAATGAGGAATAATATCACTTCAAAAGGGAAAATTTAAACTGGAGTTCAATCACCCCTAATTTTATGTAATAGTTTGGATAAAGAACCCTATTATCTAAATGCTTCTTATCAACCAAAAACTATCTAATGATTAAAAAAAATATCATCACCAATAAATTCAAAAACATCAACATGTATGTCACACATATAGGTGTATTCATTCCATACTCTAATTTTAATTTTCAAACTATTTAAACATAAGTAATTTTAAATTTATAAAATATAATTTTTAAATTTTAAATTTTAAGGAAAGTTTTAGGTGTTAAAATTCATGTTTTAAATTTTAATTTGTGTGTGTGTGTGTGTGTGTGTGTACTAAATGGCTACTTTATATGGTTTACATGGTTTTCAAAACTATATGGTGTCTTTCATGATTAAACTATGGAATTCAAAGACAATGTGTGTCTTACAAACTAAGGTATGACATCCCTTCAATATAGTAATTTAATCTATAGTATAATTGTTATGGGGGATGTAGTATCCTAAATTTCGTCATGAATAATTGATCATGCCTATATTATCCCTTTTCACTGTTAATTTCCATGTGCACTTAATTAATACCTATTTTACCAATTTGACATATCATAGGCATAAGAAGAGACATAATTTCATTATAAGTAAATATATCTCCATCTACAAAAATGATATTACTATTGAAAACATATTTAATCATATATATTATTTGACTCATACAACAAACTCAATACCTTTCTTAAAATATAGGAATTCCCAACAGGACAAGAACACATAAAATAACTATCATTGTCATCTAATAATATACTTCCCACAAAAGAGTTAAAATTTATGCAATGAAGTATCATTAGGGTTGTCCTTTAGATTTATAAACTCTCAAATGTGTATTTTTATTGTTTAAACCACTATAAAATCACTTTTAATTGATTATTTAGATAGATTTAGGAAAGATTATTAATTTTAATACAAGATCTTATTCACACAAGTGCATATGAAAAAAAATGTCTATTTTATTACCAAAATATATTCTAAGCACTTAAAAAAATTCATGAACCAAAGTATTAATTTAATTTTAATCTAAATAATTTCATTTATAGACTGGGGTGGTGGATATAGTAACATAAATTTGGTCACGAATACTTGATCATGCCTATTATATCTCTTTTTACTATTAATTAACATTTGCACTTAATTGACACATATTTAATCATTTTTACCTATCTTAAGATTAATATTATACCTAATTTAATTACAAGGTTATTTATTATCATCTGAATAGTTTATATTACTATTGAAAAACTATTTATGCATAGGTATGATCTGACTCATAACCCAAACTCAATACCTTTCCTAAAGGACAAGAACTCCCAACATAACTATATTTTTTTTATGATCCTATCCTTCCCTTAAAAGAGTTAAAATTTTGAAAATTAAAGTATCTTTATGTTTGGCCTTAAAATTTATAAACTCTAATATGGGTCTTTTTCTCTCTTGGACCACTATAAAATCACATTCAAGTCATTCATTTCATAGATCTATGAAATCTTATAAATTATACTAAAAAATATTATTCACATACTTAAAAATTGAAAAAATGTCTATATTATTCCCAAATTATTTTCTAAGCACTTCAAGAAATCATAAGCCAAGTCTGAAATAATTTTTAGTCCTGAGATCTAGTAGAAGCCAAATCGCTAATCCATTTTTTCTCCTTCACATCCATTTATCTCTTATGGCACAAAGATAGGGTTTTCAACTTAAATAATAAATATACATGTCTCTTCAGAGCTTTAAAATTTTAAATTGACACAAATAGACCTAAATATCAGTGTCACACTTAATCATTCTAGAAGTTAAAATTTTATAAAAAAGGACAAAATTAACCAGTAGGGACAATAATGATAATGCTCATGTCCTCTACTAGGTATGCATGTATATTCAATCATTTAGGGTTAAACTATGTTATGAGTTTTCCACAATATTTATATTCATTTACTCTATTTTCTTATGTAGTCACCTAACAACTAAAAAATCTAAGTTTTTCTACCTTTTTGATAGTTTAGCCTTGCTCTTTTCTATTTTAATCATTCATATTAATTTTTTTATTCAAAATCATTTTTTGAGTACACAATATTATTATATTCAATTTATCTACTTAATATTGATATTTATATATTAATTCAAAAAGATATAAAACACCATATAAAATTACCCAAATTTAGCAGGATTAGAGATGTGGATGATTACCTCCAAAAAATGACATGACTATTCCCCCTAAAAAACATAAGAATGAGGCTCATTGAAAATACAATGACGATCACTACCATAAGGTGGTGTAACACACATAAAACTATGATCCTAAAGTAGAAATCCTTTATAATATTACTAAAAACATGATTCATCAAAGCAAACAGATACTTTAAAGACATCCAATGATGTGAAGGAACAATTATCCTTATAACATATAGAAAATTATGAAAAAATATGTATACGAAGAGAAGAAATGGAAAAATGAATTTAGGTACAATCATTTTATTGGACCCTCAAGGCATATCCTTAATATTGGTATGTTCATCAATAAATTTTCAAAGGAACCTTTAAATGGGAGGATATCAGAGTTGATTTCTATCTCACTTATAATTTATAAGACACAAATATATAGATATGCCAAGCATTAAATAAAATTAAAACATTATTTATTATGCCAAACTATGCCACTAAACAATAATTTAACAAATTAAAAATAAAAGAAATAGAAATGGGATATACAAATGATTTGGAACCTATCAGAACTATCATTAGACAAGTACAAAAAGAGGGAGAAAAACATGATGAGAAATGAAAAATTAAAAATCTAACATATTTTATAAAAATACAAAAAAAAGAAATAGAAGATGATGAAGTTAACCTGATAATATAATAAGGGTAAATTTAATTAATAAACATTAAGGAAGATAAAAAATAAAATTCTTCAACCCTTACAGATAAGGGAAGAAAATCTAGCTAGGGAGGGAAACCCAAAAGTAAAAAAAATCAAATATTATTATGTTGAATAAGAATTTGAGGAAATACTTGAATTTTTATATAAATATGAGGACTAATTTCCACTTAAATCTATCAAATTAAAGGGGATAAAATAAGAATTTGGCATAATGAAAATAGAGCTTAATGATGAGAACAAACCCTTATGGAAGTTACCATTTAGGCTTAATCTAAATATTAAATCCAAATTAAAAACTAAATTAGATATAGTGTTAACTAATGCTATTATCACCCTAGTTGAGGACATAAAGTGGATAAGCCCCATTTTCATTAAATATAAGAAAAGATGGGAAATATGGATTTGTGTTAATTATATAGATCTAAATAATGCATGTTTATCATATGCATTCCTAACAACATTTAGGTAATAAATATTAGAAAATATTACAAGAATGGGAAACCATTCATTTACAAATGGATTTTGGGGTTACCATTAGGTTTAGATATCCCCTAAAGATCACATAAAAACTAATTTTTCAATATAATATAGATCATTAATTTATATGGTAATTCCTTTTGGTTTAATTTTTGCACTGATTATATCTAGTGCAATAATGGTAAATGTATTTAAATAATTTATTATTGAGTTTGTATAGGTATATAGAAATTATTAGATGGAATATAGGATGTTAAAATACCATATATAGGTGTTAATTTTAGTGTTCCAATAATTTAGACAACTCAAAATTTCATTAAACCTTATGAAATGTGTTTTTACTACTTTGTTTCGATCCCTTTTAGGAAATTTTAATTTTTAAATAAGGGTTGATGGTAGATACATTAAAAATGAAAATAATTTTAAATTTTTCAGTGCCTTAAACATAAAAATATATTAGAATAATCATAGGGTGCATAAGTTAACATCAGATTTTCATTACGAATTATATGAAAACTAGTGCACCAATAGAGGATTCATTGAAGAAAAGAAATAATCAATGCATATAATGATCAATACAATGTCAAGACTCATTTTATAAACTAAATAATAATATTGTAGATGTGTAAATATTAGTATTTCACAATTGGAAAGTCTCATTTAATGTCCATGTAGATGCTTCGAGTAAAGAAATAGGTGTATAAGAATAACCTCAAAGTAACATTAACCACTCCATTTCTATTTCAAATAGGATGTTAACCAAATACGATAAAAAATATTCAAATATAAAGAAAGAGATGTTATCCATGATATATGTGGTAAAAAAAATTACATTATTTACTGGCCACCCCATTTCTATTTTCCACTAATCATGAACCCCTAAAATAATTGGTCAATATACCAATTATACAAGAGAGGATATTATGTTGTTTAACATTTTTTATGAATTTGAAGTCAATATCATAGTACAACCTCAAAACAATGGACATGATTATCTATCACCAATTATAAGAGGATAGGACA
>JARHVA010004454.1:672500-762500 GCA_037957365.1 Torreya grandis
ACTTTATTGGTTAAACATCATGTGCAATCAGAGTCCACATTTAAATTATATGGACATAATTACTTACATAAAGACTATATAATCATATTTTCATGGGATACTAACCAAATAATTAATTTATTATATAGGTTGAACACTCCAAATCTCAATTAGCATTAGATGGATGAAATACACTATACAAGGTTTAATTATCACCACTTACATATAAGATTTAACCAAATAATTGATTGGTTTAGTATGGTGTGAATCTAGAACCAAAATTTAAATTAGATGGATGTAATTCTTGGACAAGGGTTTTTTATTCCCATTTACCTATCATATTGAAAAAAATAATTGAATAGTTCAACATGATTGAAATCAAAGCCTGAAATGACATTAGATGGATGTAATTTGTTGCATGGGGTTTGTTTTTCCATATTTACATTTTAAATTGAATCAAATACTATATTGGTATATTATTAGTGTAAAATCAAATCCCTAATTGAAATAATATGGATGTAATTGTGTGCATGTGATTTGTTTTCCCTACTTACATAATATATTGGACCAAAAACTTAATTTGTTTGATATGGTTTAAATTTTGAGACACAATTGACGTTGGGTGGATGTCATTCATTGTGTTAGGTTCTTCATCCCAATATGAGTTTGGATAAAACACTTAATTTTTTGAATATGATATTTATTTGGAAATAAATTGATATTATATGCATGCAATTGCTTTCACATACATCATTTGGCACCATTTATATTTTATATTGAGATAAATACTCAATTTGTTTAATACAATGTCCAATTTGAGCCCTAATAGACATTAGATGGATGTAATTCCTTCCATTCAACTAATTTATCCAAAATTTCATATCAAATTGAGCTAAATAATTAAGTTCAATATGTGAAAAATAAAAATCCCAATTGACCTTATATGGATGTAATCCATTGCATAAAGATTGATTGGCCTAAATTATGTATGATATTTAAAAAAACATTTGAGATTTTAAAAATGTTTTATTATCAAAACCTTAATTTAAATTATAATGGATATAATTCATTTTGCAAGTTTTTTTTTTTTTTTTTTTAATTACGTATAACATTCAAATAAAAGCTTGATTGGTTATTATGACATGTTATAGGATCCCCAATCTAAAACATATGGACATAATCCCTTAAACAGGGATCAATTAGACCAAATTACATATAAAGAAAATTAAATACTAGATTAGTTAGATATGATAGGTAATAAAATACCAAAATTACATTATATGGATCCATTTCCTTACACAGGACTGGATTCGACCAAATTTCAAAATTTAGTTAAGTTAAAAATTGATTATTTTAATATGTTCTAAAATTAGAGCCCCAATTCACATTATATAGAATTATTTTCATGGAAAGATATTGGTCCCAAATGTGTATCAAATTGAACAAAATAATTAATTGGTTAATCCTAGTGTTTAATTAGATCCCCAATTGATATTAGATGGATGTAATTGGTTTACAATGGTGTCTGACTAGATCCCCACTTAACATTATATGGATGTAATTATTTTGTTAGAGATAATTTGGAATAAATTTCATATTATATTGATTCAATTAATAAATTTATTTAGTATGGTATGTAAACATACCCCCTATTAATATTATATGGATGTAATTCCATACATGTGCCTTGGTATGTCATAATTACATATTGATTTGAACTAAATACATGATTGGTTTTATAGGGTGTGAAACTAGAGCCTAATTAACATGAAGTAGACACATTTCATTTTATGGGGCTTATTTACCCATTTTTTTAATAAAATTACCTAAATACTCAAAATTAGTTAAAGATGGTGTGCATGTTTTACCATATTTTTTAATTAGTGATCTTATATGATATAAATTTTGAAATAATTTAAATTATGTGAAATATATAAATAAACACAAATTTTAATGTGAAAGGTATAATATGATTTTATTGATTAAACTTCATATTAATATAAAAGATACAAAGGGTTAATATACTTAGCATTTTTTCTGTGTTGTGAATGTCCAAGACTAAATGTGCGTGTGAAAAATGGTAGGAAACTAAAACAAGAATCACTTGTAATAATAACTAATTATTTAGCTATGAATGAATTGATTCATAAAATTATGGATAGAAACAAATAAAATTCTCATATAAAAATTGAAGGATTCATCTGGGTGGATTTTATTATCTATTTTAGTACATGTTATTACACATGCTTGTAAACCATATATTTATGTGATACCAAAGAGCTATTTTTATGAAAAATTACAAAAACCAATCTTATTCTCTTTGAAATCCTATGTAAACTATAATAAATAGGTTTAATAACACAAAATAGAGAAAATGGAGGGTTTATCTAAACATAAACACTCCCTAGAGAATAGTTAGTGTTTCCATCATATCCAATACTCCAAAGAGGGAATTCAAACAACATATATTTTTTTCTATTATGTGTATGCTTGTAACAATGCCCCTTAAATAAGTAAACTCATGATATATATTTAGATACTTGTAAATTAATAAATGTGACCTATATTTGATGTGATTTAGACTTGGCTAAGACCCAATCCTTGTGAAAGATGGTTGAATTGGAATAATAGAGAGTTACTTTGAATGTGTTGATGTGTATAGTTGTCTTTCTTAAAAAAAAATTTGTAGGGAATATTATTATACCTATTATGTATTTATATGGGAATATTTTATTACTTTATCAATCCACCAACATAATAAACATATGGACATAAATATAACAAGGATTTGAATATTAAAATTTATCATTGCTTGGCATGAGACAAGCCCATAAAGTTTGGATGAGGCAAGAATTTTGAAACATTTTTTAACCAAGAAAATTGTATAGGAGGAAATAATAATTATTCCATGATCTATAAATAGTTTGAATAATATTTATAATATGGTAGACATAGAACAGGGAATTTTAGTAGGTGACTACTTAATTGTTTTAAGCTCAGACCCATGAAAATCGTGTGGATGTGAGATAAGGGTGAATAATATTTATATGTTCATGAAAAAGTCATGTAAGGTGAATGTAGGTAAAAAATAACCTTTTTTAGTGCCTAATACTATATTTTAGTGTCTACAAATTCCCTCTTTTAATTATAATGTTTAGGTGATGTACAAAGCTAGATTAAAAGGATAAAGAGATGTACCTAAGTGTAAACAACACACCATATATTTTGAAGGAGACTCCAAATGTTCATATTTACCCATGTATAATATAATTAATATGAAATAATAAATTTATATGTATAAAATATTGACTCTAAAATGGAATTGAAATATTTTAAACTTAAGGAGAAAGGAATGAATACACTTATAAGTAGGTGAACTATGTTTCTTTATTTCATTCCATTAGAGATTATGCATCCTCGTTAAATAACTTGGTGAATTTTAATGTTACCATGCATAAAATCTGTTTACTAACTCAATTCCATGGGTCTAGAGGATAAATTCCTCAATCCTAATTTAATATGGAGTATTTCCAAGGTCATGATAGTCACTAAACCTTAATTGCACTACTCATGTAATTGATATTAAACCCCAAGATGAAAGGTTGGAGCCAAATATTAGGCTCATGGAGTAAAAATTATTTGAGTGTTTATTAATGTCAACAAAATTACTCATTATAACTAAACCAAGCATTATAAATAGACTTATAAATTTAAATTACTTAGTTTTAGGCACCATCAATGCCAAAATAGAGAATTATGATAGTTTTTATATGCATGAAAATTGTTCATGGCCAAATATTATAATCCAATAATTTCCATCATCATATGGAGTTCTTTACATATATATCTCATATTTCCAAAATCAAAAATATACAAAACTCATGTTCTTATAAAAATTGTGCAAATGCATTACATATTCCCCAGAAATATTTTATAATTTTTAAGTATTTGAAAACTTGTAATTTATGTTCTTGTAAATGTGATTGAATCTGAGAACAAGTATCCATATCTAAACCAAACTGATAACATGAGTCACTCTAAACTCTTGTAAACCTATAATCTATGTGAAAATATGAATTAAATTGATATTTTGAACCATTACGAACTCTTTGAATCTTATAATATACTCCCAAAATATGTTTTTTTGTTCACGTAAGCTTGAATCTTTATGACAAGTCCAATCGTGTGCCCATATTTTGAGTCAATGTATTTATATAAATGTCCCTCATAAATGTATTTCATTCATGTGTGTAGTGTAGATATTATTTCATAATGTGTATCCAATATTGACCAAAGACAAAGTTGTAATGCATATGATTAGTTATGATATGAAGAAAAGTATACAATGTCTTAGGTCTCATAGTCACATTAAATTATGTGGTTTCAAATACTTAATAATTTGTACCATGAAATTATCTTATGAGATGGTTTAACTTATAGATGCAATTTTTGTTATTTCTTAAAGTGCATAAACATTTTTATGTTGTACATGTTTATTTATAAATAATTGTGTATTAAAAAATATAACTATTTTTTTAAATATTATTTGAATTTATAATGGAGGATTTTTTCTAATTTTTATATAAATAAACCACCCTTCATAAGAATCATATTTATTAAGATAGTAATAATTTACATTAACATCTTGTGTTGTATAAATGTTTACATTATGATCACTAATTATTAAAAAAAAAATTGAACCGCCTATGTGTCCATGGCATCATCAAAATTTATGAGTAGATATAGTGATATAATCAATTATTATTTGTGCATATTTTCCCAATACTTTTACATTGTATCCAATCTATTTATAATTATCTTTATTATAAATCATATTTTTTCAATTGACTAAGCATTGGAAGAATGTAATATTTAATAGAGGGAATTATTCCTTTGTTCCAAGTAAAATATATCAAATTTAGAGAATTTTCTATCAGATGAATCATCAAAAAATATCTTTGATATAACTAATAAACCTTATTCTATAAATATAGAATGATCTGCATGAGTGATCATATCTTGAGGATGATGATAGATCATGATGAACATCAACAAAATCATACTATATTTGGGTTTCCATATAAATCTAATTATGTGCACTATCAATATCACTTGATCCAACACTTCACCTTATATCAAACTAGAAGAGGAAACAAAATATAATAACCAATAATACACTTAATATGAGGGAAACCATAGATTAATAAGGGTGTAATAATAGGAACCCTAGAATAAAAGAGATGTATGAAAATAAAATAAAGTATGAAAAACCCATTTATATAGAAAAAGATGAAACACTAGAAATAATGATGAAACCCTAATGGAATATGTATGGGTTGACATGATCACAATATAAATGGGTTCACCAATATGTTTTAACTTATTTTTTATTTATTGATTTTATAAGGTATATATTTTGAACTAATTTAGAATATGTGAAATATACAAATGAACACAAATCTAAAAGTAAAATTCAAAATCTTATTTTACTAATTACACTTGATATAAATACAAAATACCTAAAAGGATAAGATACTAAGATTATTTATGTATTTTTTAGATCTAAGATTGAATATAGATATTAAAAATGGAAGGAAACTAAATTAAGAGTAAATTCAATCAATAATTGAATCTTTGGCTATATTTAGACAAATTCATCAACTTATGGAAAGAATCAACTGACATTAGAGTCTAAAAAACCTAATGGTTTCATCCAAGTGGAATATTTTTATCTATTTTAATATAAGACACTATGCTTGATTGTAAACCATCTTTATGTGTAATATTGATGATTATCTATGTGTGTTATTACATAAACATGTCTCATTATATAAGAAAACCTAGGTCTACTTTTGACAGTAGGTTTAAACATTAAAAAGGTGGAATTTTTTTATTGAGTTGACCCCAAACACTCCCTAGTTAATTTCTAAGATCTTAAATGTCCAATAATCTAAAGTGGTAAATGAAATTACATGTAATAATATCTATCATGTTAGTGTGTGTAATAGATCTCCTTCAATAAATTCAAAATATGATCTATATTTTGATGTTTTTAAAGTGAAAAAATTGAAATGGATTTAAGATTCTATAAACTTAGCTAAGACCTAATCCTTGTGATTGATGGTTGAATTAGAAAGAATATGGAAGTTACATTGAATGTGTAGATGTGTATATTAGGATTGATTTAAATAATATAGTTAGGTAATATTATTATACATATTTTAAATTTATATGGGAATATTTTGGTATCTTATTGTTCTACCAACATGTGAAACATATTTTCAAACCCATAATAACGATTTAAATTTAAAACGTGTTTGTTTTTTGGCATGTGACAAGTCTGTCAGGTTTGGATGAGTCTTAAATTATTAAATAGTTTAATTTTAATAGATTCATATTTGAGGTTGGAATACTAATTTAATGATATATTGATTTTTTTATTATCATTTTGAATAGGTTAACCCTAGACTATGGAATTTCAATAGGTGACTAATAGAAAATCAAAAATGTCAAACCCATAGAAAATAGGTAGATGTGAGATAAAGATGAATAAGATCAATATGTGTATGCAAAAGTCATGTGTGGTGAATCTATGTTGAAAATGTCATTTTAAATTATTTAATAACATATTTTAGATTTTACAATGAAATCATATCAATAATTGGCATTAGATGGATGAAATTAATTGTATAGGGTTTGTTTGACCAAAATTGCATTTGAGATTGAACCAATTACTTGATTTATTAAATATGGTATGAAATTAGAGCCTAAAATTATAATAAAATTATGTAATATATTACATGGGGATAATTTTTCCATAATTATGCATGTAATATAAATAAATACTCTATTAGTTGAATATGCTTAGAGCATTAATGTTAAATAGATGCAATTAATTTCACAAAGCTCAATTGACACAAATTTCATATCAATTTGAACCAAATACTTTATCAGTTAAATATTATATAAATAAGATGCTTAAGTGATATTATATAAAGGAAATTAATTGAAAATGGTGCATTTTGACCCTATTATGTATGATAGTAAACCGATTAGTCAAATCATTGAATATATTATGCAATCAAATCCCTAATTTACATTAGATGGAATCAATTATTCTCTTGTGCTATTTTATACCTAATTTTGTATGTTTTTTAAATAAATAATTAATTACTTACTCATGATTGCAACCTAATCCTCAATTCAAATAATATGGATGCAATTCCATACAAGGGGATTACTTGGCTCAAACTACATATGAGATTGAGCTAAATGATACATTTTTAAATATTATGTGAAATTTAAGATTTAATTTATATTATATGAATGAAAATTATCTCATTGGGATTTTTTTGGCCCCAATTGCATACCAGATTAACCAAATACCGTATTATTTCAATATGGTGTATAATTAAATCCCAATTGGCATAGGATGGATGAAATTCATTACATGTGGATAATTTAGCCTAAATTAGTTTTAAGTTCATAAAATACTTCATTGGATTAATATGGTCTAAAATAAAATCCCCAATTTAATTAGTTAGACACAATTATTTGCACAAGGCTTGGTTGGCCCTAATTAAGTATTATACTATGTCAAATATTTTATTCATTCAATATGGAATGCAATTGATCCCCAATTGATATTATATGGTTGTATTTAATTTCTCAAGGCTTATTTGGTACCAATTAAGATTTAATAAAATATTTAATTGGTTGAATATGGTGTAAAATGAGAGCCCCAATTATCATTAAATGGATAAAATTAATTGCACATGGATGTTTTAGCCCTAATTGTGTATGAGATTGAACCAAATTGTTAATTAATTTTATGTGGTGTGAAAATTGATCCCTAATTTAAATTATATGGATGAAATTTGTTTAAAAATATTAGTTATCCAAAACTATATATCAATTTGATCTTATTTTTCTTAGTTTACACCTAAAAGATATGAAATAATGGAAACTATACACTAAGTAAGATTATAGAAAATGTCAAAATAAAATGATAATCTAAATTAAAAGGGCCTAATTGATATTAAAGTTACTTGATTTATAAATACCAATACTAGAGAGGGATAATATACTTAGATAATTATGGCTACTTATTATTCATAGAAGATGTCATTAGATCTATAAATTTTCTATATGTTATTCATCAATTATTCAAATTAGAAATAATTTCTTAAAAATTACTTGGACATTTTGGGCAAAGCCAGAATCCTACTAAAATTTCACTTATCCTTACATATAGTGGTGTTCTAATTTTTTTGTATTCTTTTTCCTAACCTAAAATTGGAATTTGTATGTGTGCACTTATCTGATCCTAAACTAAAATATCTATTTTTTATTTATTTCATATGAATTATAATTATGTTTAATTGAACTCAAACCATTTAAATTTTTTATTATTTTGGTTTGGACTGACCCCTTCTAATCCATTCTAAATGGATGAGTTTTTTCCATGTTACAATAATTTTTAGATGTCTCATAATTAACATAATTCTCTTACTTATGTGTGTGTGTACACAACACCTTGAAATAATCTAGAATGCAATGTTATCCTTTAAACTTTGATACATGGATCCATCCAATGTTAAATTTTTGAATTTGTGTTTTTATCTATGGATGACTACGGATTCTAGTTATAATTTTTGTATGTGTTTATACATTTTGATATTAAATTTAATGCTTGAATGGTTGAATACAATGTTAAATTAGAGCTCTAATCAACATTAGATGAGTGCATATACTTGTTTGTTGCTCATTTCCATAAATTTAGTTTCAAATTAAATCATATACTTTATGTTTTCAATAGGGTGTTTAATTTAATCCCAAATTGACATTATATTTAAACAAGTCCTTAAACTGAGATCATTTGGCCCCCATTATGTATCATACTTAACCAACTACTCAATTGATTCAATGTGGTGTGTTGATAGAGTCATAATTAAATTAGATGGATGGAAATATTTGTGGGTGGCTTCTTTGATCACAATTTCATATTAGATAGAATCAAATACTTGATTGGACTCATATGGTATATAATTAAATCTTCAATTGATATTATATGGATTCAATTCCTTACACACATATTATTTGGCATAAACCATGTATAAATTTAATAAAATAATCAATTGGTTCAATATGGTGTGAAATATAAGTATCATTTAACATTAGATATATTAAATTTATTGCATAATTATTTATTATCATTAATTTATTACAAAATTGAATTAATTACACAATTTTTTGAATATTGTGCACAATGAGAGCCTTAATTGACATTAGATGGACATAATTAATTGCACATGGAAAATTTGGGAATAAATACATTGAATATTGAACCAAATAATTTATTAGTTGAACATGGTGTGAAATTATATCCCAAATTAAAATAAAATGGATGAAATTATATGGATTGGGCTTGGTTAGCCCTAATTACATATATGATTGAACCAAATTTTTAATTGGTACACAATTATAGTGCTAATTAACATTAGATGGATAAAATTTCTTTAAAAATGTTTTTTTATTGAACATTGGATATCATATCCAACCAAATAATTGATTCATATAAAATATTATGTAAATAAAAATTACATTTGACTTTAGAGAGACACAATTATTTACATAGGACTATTTGGCCCTTATTTCATATTATATTAAACTAAATTCTCAATTGCTTGAATGTGGTGTGCATTAAAAGATCAATTTAGATGGACATAAATCATTACACTAGGATTGGTTTTATAAAAATATATATCAAATTGATCCAAATAATATATTAGATCAATATGTTATGAAATATGAGGCCCAATTGATATTAGATAAAATAAATTCCTTGAAAGTGGATCTTTAATCCATAATTACATACTATATTAAACTAAATACTTTATTAGTTTAATATAGGATAAAATTAGAGTACAAACTAATAATATATAGATGAAAATTATTTCATGAGGATAAATTAGCTTTAGTTATTTATTATTTTAAAATACATACCTAAGTAGTTTAATTTATTGTGGAATATGAGGCCCAATTGATAAAATATGGACATAATTCCTTATATGGGGATACATTGGTCCCATTTTCAAACTATATTTAGCCAAATTATTAATTGTATTAATATTATATGTGATATAACCCTATTTAAAATTATATTTATATAATTCCCTACCTAGGGTTCATTTTCCCCAATTACATATGATAACAAATCAAATGCTCGATTGGTTGAATATAGTGTGTAATCAAATCGTTAGTTGACATTAAATGGATGTAATTGATTGTATAGGGCTCATTTGGAATTAATTTCCAATTAAATTGATCCAAATAATTTATTGGTTATAAAATGTGTTAAATCAAAGATACAATTCACAATATATGGCTATAAGTCATTTCATGGAAATGTTTAACTCAAAATACATGTGAGATTGAATTAAATAATAAAATGCTCTAATATGGGGTGAAATGAAGCCTAAATTAACATTATATGGATTAAATTCCTCACACCAAGATTTATTATCCCTAATTACAAATGAGATTCAAACAAATATTTAATGTTTTTAATCTAGCGAGTATTAGGATCTTAATTGACATTATATGAAACTATTTATTTATATGGTGCTTGTTTGTCCCTAATTGCATATAAAGTTTAACTAAATATTTTATTAGCTCAATATAGGGTATATTAAGTTCCCTAAGTAACATTATATGAATGTAATTTATTTTATGAGGTTTGGTTATCTCTAATTGCATATAACATTTAAATAAATACTCAATTGGTTCAATAAAGTGTGTAATCAAGGCAAAAATTGATACTATATGGATGAAATTATTCACGTGAGGATTCATCAGACCTTATTTCAAATTATATTGAACTAAATATTCAATTTATTTAATGGGGTGTGTAATTATAAAACCAATTGAAATTGGATGAATGTAATTCCTTGCAAGGGGATTGTTTCACACAAATTTTATATAAAATTGAACTAAATTCTTGATTGGTTGATTACGGTGTGAAATTATATCCCTAGTTGACATTAGATGGATGATAATAATTGGATGAGGCTATTTTTGCCTTAAATTCATATCATACTAAAAAAACACATGATTGTTTTAATATGGTGTTCAATTGTATCCCCAGCTGGCATTAGATGCTCATAGTTTATTGTGTAGGGTTAATTTTGTCCCAATTTCATATCATATTAAACTAGGTACTCTTGTTCCTTAGTAGGTTGTTTAAATGAATCTCCAATAAAAATTAAATGGGCACAATTCCTTACACATGGATTATTTTTTAAATTGTATATTATATTGGATTAAATACTTTATTAATTCAACATGATGTGTAATTGGATCACTAATTTAAATTATATTGTTGTGATTATTTGCACTAACCTAGGACAGGTCTAATTTCATATTATATTGAAAAAAATATTAATTTTATTTTACTATAGTGTACAATTAGATCCCTAATTGAAATTTTGTGGATGTAATTCCTTATATTGTTATTGCTTTACCATGTTTTACATTATATTTTATTAATGAACCTAAATAAGTGTAACACTTTGAACATTTATATTGTTTTAGATATGTATAAAATAAGAAAATATAGATGTAAAAGTAGATGTTTGATTATATTTTACATTTTTATCACTAAAAATATGACTAAGGTTCTTATCTTGTTATTATTTTATATTCATTTGAAACTAAGTGAAAGTGGTGATAAGGACTAAAACTATATCTAGTGTATTTCAAATTTCAAATTTAATTGTTTACACTAGCATGAATGAATATGGTAGAATATGGATGATTTATCAAAATTAGAGATGTATAATGTCTATAAAAAACATACCTATTAAAATTTTGATATTATTTCAAAAACAATAATTATGACTTATTATAAATCATTATTTTACATAATATCAAAATCTTGGTGATATGCATACGTCCTTAATTATATATCCTTCACTTTGAAAACCTACCTCCACTTTTGACACAATGTTTACATGAAAAAAGAAATGGAAAATATGGTTTTGTCTGAGCCAAACCATATCACGCAAAATGTTTGAACACTACCTAAATTTCCAATAGTCTAAAAAGGGATTTAACCACATGTATCTATCATATTTATGTATGTGTAATAATTATCCTTTATTATGAATGAATTTTACCCTAATTTACAATAATTAATTAATATAGTTAAGATATAAACTATCAATATTTTGATTGCATAATGTATGTTAATTAATCCTATATCTGAATGTAGAATATTTAAACTAATTTTATACACTATGCTACTAAAAATGTAAATTAAAAATAATGATAAGATACTTATCATTATTCTATACTATATATGTCAAAAATAAATAATAGGTGGTAAGACAGACTATAAATAAGACTATGAGTCACACTATATGTGGGAAAGGCTACAAATGTACAACTTTAATCCATGAAATCCTAAAATGAGTGTGTAGTGGTCAATTTACATAGAGTGAATTTTTAAATTTGAACTATATTATAATTTAAATTGTTTTAAAAGTAAGGTAGGATTACACCTATATGTGTGCAAACCATATTTCCTTATAAATTTACTAGAAATATTTTTTTTTATTGAAGAATCATAAAAGTGGTTCCTGTTACTGAACCATTACATAATTGTGGATGTTCAAATACCAATTTTTTATTAGTATCAAATCCCATGGCTTGGGGAGATAAATACACAACCCTCACAAATAGATAATATTAATAAAATTATTTAGTGCTACTAAACCTCAACGATAGTAACCCAATAATTAATCTATCTCTAATCCTAAACATCAATATGGTAAGTTGGGAATGAATTAATGGATTTATGGTGTGTAATTCCAAGTTTTTTTTTTTTTATAAACCTAAATGTGCATTGTCTAAAAAAAATGAACCATCCACTACATACAAACTTATAGATTCAAGGTTGTTCACTACTTAATGAATGTATTTGTAATGAAAAATTTAAAAAGTATAATAGTGCTTAGAACAAAATGTGTAAACGTATATGAACAATTTTCATGCCAAAATGAATTGGTGACAAAATACATCTATAATATTTTTTGTGAATGCATGAATAAGTATCATGCCTCACTAAATTCTTACCAACTAAAATAGAAGTAAATGTATCTATACTCTAAAATATGAGAGCAAGTATTTCGAATGTATCTGAATGTGAAAACCTATAATTTTTGTACCATTAAACTTTGTGAAATTACATAGAATACAGAATCAAGTGTATCTAAATTTATAATTGTTGGCTCATTCTTATGGTAATTGTGTGCATATGTATGGCACATGCCCCCATAACTTGTATCAGTGTGTAAATATCCATCTCATATCTGAACACTATGAACTCTCTAAATATTTTACTCTACTGTAAATATCTTATTTTACTACTCATGGAAGCTTATGTCTCTATAACAAGCCCAATAATGTGGTGATGGATTTATAGTGTAAGTCACTCATATCAAAATAAATATTTAATTATCTCATGTTATAGATAATCATGTATATTCATGTCAATGTGTGGATGATAGTCATCATAGTAATGTATATGTCATCAGATCATGTATGCAACATATATAATGAAAGGCATATTAATTTAATTTCAAGATAAATTTATCAATAAAACACACATTAGTAACCATCATTAATATAATAAATAAATAATACTACATAGTAACTAGGTTCAGATCATGTATGCAACATATATAATGAAAGGCATATTAATTTAATTTCAAGATAAATTTATCAATAAAACACACATTAGTAACCATCATTAATATAATAAATAAATAATACTACATAGTAACTAGGTTAATGATATAATTCATGACACCATACACAAATGGAAAGTTGTGAAATGAATTATAACATTTTAAAGCATAATAATAAAATTATATGTTTTCATGTATGATATGTATGTTTTTAATCACACTCATATACCATGAAATTAATGTGTATGGTCAACAAAAAAATTAACACAATAGCACTCAATGTCGTACATAATTCCAAGGGTTACATACAAGGGACATAAATATATCACAACAAAAATTTGTCAAGGGATAGAATCAAGGGCCATAATGATGTCACAACAAATGAGGCCAAGGTCCACATGAAAGAGACATAAATATGTCATAAATAGGGAACATAAATATGCCACACAAAATACAAATTAATTTCACATCAACCAGGAAAATAGACACACATAATAGATAATCATTGATTAGCCTATCATGTTAGAGTAATATCATCAATGAAAAATAGATCAAGTGAAATCTAGTATACATTAATTGTATATATGAATGTCACATCCTATCAAATTATCATATCCATGTAGAATGATTCCTAATTTGATAGGATGTGACATTCATATATACTCATTGAAAGACTTGAATTGGCTAAGTACTATTGGCTCATGGAGTGGTTTAATGAAACATTTATAGAATGTGTCCTATAAATCAATGTATACCATAGGAATGACCATCTTAATTACAATGATTCTATATTATAATACATACTTAATGATTGGCTCATCGATCCCTTGATTGAATTTGTCAGTTTACACATAAGATAGTTTCTCATCAATATTTGTGCATAAGTGTGCTAGGAATTAATCTACCAATTTAAATAATACTCCAACTAATTTGGAAGGAAGTCATATAAACACCAAAAATCATATTTCTTGAGAATTTTGGGAATATTTTTCCAATAATCAATTATTAGTTATATAGTCCAATCACATTGAATTAAAGAATCTAATTTTTTTATGAGGTCACATTTATCATCATAGATTGAAATATTATGTTCCATAAATCATCTGAGTAATTGATATAATAATTTATTAGTGGATATCATGTTTGGAACATGATACGAGGATACATAGAGTGAATAGATCTAGATGTATTTTTTTATAACTGCAACACCTTATATTATAGATCTAAAATAATATGGTCAAGGGAACATGCAATAGGAAAGGATGATGATATAATATGCATAGTTATTATAGGATAAAAATATATCACCTATGTATTAGTAGATATTATAATATGTGAGAAACCTTATGTTTTCCCCACACCTTAGGTGGACAACACATATGTAATTGGAAGTATCTATATAGGGATGGTTCATATTATATAAATTTGAGCACAAGTGGTTGGATTGGTAGATCAAAAGGGTGGGTTGATATTTTATAAGAGGTCATATTTTTACCCAAATGTGTTTATTATAACTAATTTTTTTCACATCTCACTACATATAATACTACATCAATAAATTTTGGATTTATATCCATACATTTATTTAATTTTCTTTTATTAACCTCATCCAATACATTCATAGTATTTTTTTATTGTTCATTATTATTTTAAAACTCAACATTCTTGATAACTCCTCAAGGGGATGTGTAGTAGTAAAAATAAATAATGCATATTGGATATCCCAAAAATATGGATTAAGCAAGGCTAAATATTGTTAATTATTAATTTTAACCTTAATAGTGTGAAAATATTTAATCCAATTGATTACATAATTATATATTTTTCCTATCAAAGGAAATCAACATGTAATTATCAAATTAATGACTTTATTAGTAAAATTAAAACTATTTTAATGAATTATAAGCATGTGAAATTGAAATATTATGGAAAATATGAAAAGGTCTAAAAAGTGAATCCTAATCTATAAATTTTATAACCCTAAGGGACACCTAAGTTTTGGTATTGTTTGAGAAATATTTAGGTTCACCAATATTTTATTACCGTAATCTAGACTGATTACTTAATATAATTAAGAAGAAACTATTAATATTCAAATTCAATAATATATAAAATCTAAGTGTATGTGTGTGTGTGTGTGTGTGTGTGTGTGTGTGTGTGTGTGTGTGTGTGTGTGTGTGTGTGTGTGTGTGTGTGTGTGTGTGTGTGTGTGTGTGTGTGTGTGTGTGTGATAAATGTATCATTATTTTATGTTATACACAATATTATTAAATATGTAAATTAAAATAAAGGATAAGATACTTATCATTATTTTATGTTATTCAATACTATTAATATTTAGATTCAATAATATATAAAATCTATGTGTGTGTGTGTGTGTGTGTGTGTGTGTGTGTGTGTGTGTGTGTGTGTGTGTGTGTGTGTATATGTAGAATATTAAAACTAATTTGATACACAATATTATTAAATATGTAAATTAAAATAAAGGATAAGATACTTATCATTATTTTATGTTATTCAATACTAATTTAGGTGGATACTAGAAAGGAAAAATTTAAATAGGACTATCATATTATTGATGTAGTTTCTATATATATGTGTGCACATATATTGTAGCATGAGTCTTAGGACAATAATCTTCACTACTATTTTTGATCCAAATAGTTATATACTTGGATCATTTTTATTATTATTTTGATATAGTTAGGTGCATGTTACTACTATAGATATCTATGTGATCCCAAGGTCTAATCATATGATAGACACTTATAAATATATATACTTCGTTGTAAACCCTAAGTACATTTTTGAAGGGATAAAACCTACAAAAAAACTAATGGACTTAACTAACCCTAATCACTTCTATTAATGATTGGCAGTTGTTTACTTATCCAATAATTTGAAAAAGAAAATAAAATCACACATAATTCTTTCACTTAGTGTCAATTTCCAATGGTGATAATTTTATATATGAATGCACATAATGATATTTCTTTGGAAATTTTAAAATATTCACCCTTGATATGGATTTGTGTGATTTAGACTTTCTTGATGACTACTCCTAGCAACTAATTTATAATTTTAAAATAATAAGGTAGTTTTTTCCAATTGTAGTACTGTATGGCTCCCTGATAGATAAGTTTCATAGTGTTTAACCCTAAATTTAGATATGTGAAGTTATCTAGGGTTAATGGTTATTAGATTATCTTTTACACAAGGATCGTGAACTACCTAATAAGCATAAAAATTAAAAGAAAACTTATACAAATAATATTTTGAATTTATAAAAATGAGATTCACTAAAAATGGTAAATCACAACTATTGATATATATTCAATAAGTAGGAAATAATGATACTTATTTGGTTTGCTATGCTCATATAACTCTAATATAAAATAAGGTGGAAGTGGACTAGAAGGTGATATTGGAATAATCATCATATTTTTTAAATATTCTCTTTGTGGCCTCAAACACCTGCATCATATCTAGACAATTGAATTAATGCATGTGTCTAACCCTACCATAGGTGTTCTACACATAATGCTAACTATATATGGATGTGACCAACTAGAGCCTTTAGTCTTTATTTCAACCTTATTTTTATGTCTTTAAATCATGTGCACAAGATGTATCTCTCTATTTAATGACCAAACATTAGCTTATTCACTTTTGGAGTGTTTATGGTAAAAATGAGTTAGTGATATCACAATGTCAAGCTATCTCAAGGAACTATCTATCAATGGGAATTTCCTACATATCCAATACTCTGAAGAGGGCCACATAATTATTTATTTATTTCCTACATGTTGTCTTGTGTGTGTATAAGGATGTCATGTGTGATAATAAAAGACATTTATTGACATAAATTGTAACTTGGAAACTATGGATCATGAAATTATATTTAAATATTTTAGACCTATGGGAATAGTACCATATGACTGATAGGAAATAGGTATGAAAAAGGTAGGTTTTATAAATTCAATGTTTGATTGAGTGCTTCTTGGTATGTTTCCTTGTGAGTTTATGGTGTTTTATAGTTGAGGTATGAATGAGTGTTGATATTTTATATATACCAATCCCTTTTAAAAAATATTTCATTAAATCACTTAGGGAGACATTTAGAATACATTTTGTTTTTAAATTGGATAAATTTTAGGTACTAGACATTTTTAAGGAAAAGTGGACACTTGCATCAATGCATTTGTCTATCTATGATGCAAGTGTATAGGAAGCTATAAAATAGGTATAGGTCCAAAATTGGTAATGAAAGATAATAATCAAGTTTAGAAAATTTTAATCAATATTATTTCAACCTTTTAGGGTTTATTATTTCCTACATGTTGTCTTGTGTGTGTATAAGGATGTCATGTGTGATAATAAAAGACATTTAGTGACATAAATTGTAACTTAGAAACTATGGATCATGAAATTCTATTTAAATATTTTAGACCTATGGGAACACTACCATATGAGTGATAGGAAAGAGGTTTGAAAAAGGTAGGTTTTATAAATTCAATGTTTGATTGAGTGCTTCTTGGTATGTTTCCTTGTGACTTTATGGTGTTTTATAGTTGAGGTATGAATGAGTGTTGATATTTTATATATACCAATCCCTTTTTAAAAATATTTCATTAATTCACTTAGGGAGACATTTAGAATACATTTCATTTTTAAATTGGATAAATTTTAGGTACTAGACATTTTGTAGGAAAAGTGGACACTTGCATCGATGCATTTGTCTATCTATGATGCAAGTGTATAGGAAGCTATAAAATAGGCATAGGTCCAAAATTGGTAATGAAAGATAATAATAAAGTTTAGAAAATTTTAATCAATATTATTTCAACCTTTTAGGGTTTATATATGTAAATCCTATGTTTGATTAAAGGGATGAGTACTATAAATTAGTGAAGTAATATCAAATAAATAACCACTAATTTATTATATATTTTTACTTTCTTTAACTTTCTAAAAATAAAAATAAAAATGTGAAAATAAAGACTTATATGGAATTTTCCTAATGTGGAAGATCCGAGTGATAAAAATTGGGATACAAATAGGTATGAGTGTCAATAATGGGATCCTTATGTTATATCCTCTCTTGAATAATAACACCACACTTGGATAGTATCATCATGTGGCTCTAGTGTCCTAAAAATGGTGCTAGTGTCTTTTGTGCATGACTATTCCTAAATTGTGGGTGCATATGTGCCTATGTTTCTAGGATTTGTTCCTATATGCATGAAATATAAAAATCTATATTGTGCCTATAAAAACTAAATTATAATGAAAACCATAATACTACTTATAATTAAGGTATGAAATGAAAATGTGTGTTCATTAGTAGGATAGGTTGGACATCCTCAATACCCTATTGTGAAGAGAGTTGCTTAAATACCAAAATTATGAGGAGGGATCAATCCCAATGTAGTTATACCCACCTAAATGTTGATGCAAATGCAAGTGATTCTATAATGATAATGGTCTTGAATGCCTTGAGTGTTCTTGAGATTTGAAGTATTGAGAATTTGGGCTTAGGACAACTTTATATTTTCATATGTAGAAGTAGGGAATAATAGGGATTAATAACTTTGATTTTTCTTATCTTGTTTCATTTTTGATTAGGTATTTTTCATATATTTTCCATCTAGTAATATAGATCTAAAATTCATTTGTTTATATTGTTAAATAACTTGTGTGGATAATAAAATATGCTTAGGATAGCCTTAGAAGGGTTAACATTTTGAAAATATATCCATTCAAGAGATTTAGGGTAAGGTAAACTAGATCCATGTTGTTGACAAAGAAAAATCATAAAGGATAAGGGAAAAAAAGTGTGACTAGACTCACCTAGAAAGTGAAGCTTGTGTAGTTGAGTCTGAGTATATGAAGTTGGGTCTACATATGTGAAACATGAGCTAAAATGAAATGTGCATAAATAATTCCTTAATTAAAAGATATAAAAATCAAATACCATGATGAGTAAATAATTAAAACTAAGTAAAGAGATGGGAAAGAGGAAATTAATAAATACACCTCATTAGGTATGCAAACCAATGCATGAACCTAGTGACAACCTATATGCATATGTACATAGTGATCAAATTATTTAATATCTTGTATTGAGTTGATATATTTATCATTAATCATATGTGGGTGGCTCAAAAACTCAATCTATTTTTTACTCCATCATTTCCCACCCCTGCTTGATAGATCATGACCTATTAATAGCTTGGATTAAACTAAAATTATGTCTAACCCTCTCATGTGGGTGCCTCAAGAAGTTAATAAGGATATGAATTTATCATTTCCCACCTATGTTTAGTATATTAATCTAAAACTAAACTAAAAAAATTTATATAAATATATAACTACGTATATCTAATTATGTATGTCAGCTCTATAGCCACTTGAGTACATTAGGTAACTCTGGGCCACTTGAGAATGCCAATCACTATAGATGGAGTAAGGCATGAAACTAGTGACAACATGGAGTATTAAAGAGATTTAGGGTAAGGTAGACTAGATCCATGTTGTGGATAAAGAAAAATAATAAAGGATAAGGGGAAAAAAGGGTGACTAGACTCACCTAGAAAGTGAAGCTTGTGTAGCTGAGTCTGAGTATATGAAGTTGGGTCTGCATATGTGAAGCATGAACTAAAATGAAATGTGCATAAATAATTCCTTAATTAAAATATATAAAAATCAAATACCATGATGAGTAAATAATTAAAACTAATTAAAGAGATGGGAAAGAGGAAATTAATAAATACACCTCATTAGGTATGCAAACCAATGCATGAACCTAGTGATAACCTATATGCATATGTACATAGTGGTCAAATTGTTTAATATCTTGTACTGAGTTGATATATTTCTCATTACTCATATGTGGGTGGCTCAAAAACTCAATCTATTTTTGACTCCATCATTTCCCACCCCTGCTTGATAGATCATGACCTATTAATAGTTTGGATTAAACTAAAATTATGTCTAACCCTCTCATGTGGGTGCCTCAAGAAGTTAATAAGGATATGAATTTATCATTTCCCACCTATGTTTAGTATATTAATCTAAAACTAAACTACACAAATTTATATAAATATATAACTAGGTATATCTAATTATGTATGTCAGCTCTACAGCCACTTGAGTACATTAGGTAACTCTGGGCCACTTGAGAATGCAAATCACTATAGATGGAGTAAGGCATGAAACTAGTGACAACATGGAGTATTCAAGAGATTTAGGGTAAGGTAAACTGGATCCATGTTGTGGACAAAGAAAAATCATAAAGGATAAGGCAAAAAAAGTGTGACTAGACTCACTTAGAAAGTGAAGCTTGTGTCACTGAGTCTGAGTATATGAAGTTGGGTCTGCATATGTGAAGCATGAACGAAATTGAAATGTGCATAAATAATTCCTTAATTAAAATATATAAAAATCAAATACCATGATGAGTAAATAATTAAAACTAAGTAAAGAGATGGGAAAGAGGAAATTAATAAATACATCTCATTAGGTATGCAAACCATGCATGAACCTAGTGACAACCTATATGCATATGTACATAGTGATCAAATTTTATAATATCGTGTACTGAGTTGATATATTTCTCATTACTCATATGTGGGTGGCTCAAAAACTCAATCTAGGTTTTACTCCATCATTTCCCACCCCTACTTGATAGATCATGACCTATTAATAGCTTGGATTAAACTAAATTTATGTCTAACCCTCTCATGTGGGTGCCTCAAGAAGTTAATAAGGAAATGAATTTATCATTTCCCACCTATGTTTAGTATATTAATCTAAAACTAAACTACACAAAGTTATATAAATATATAACTCGGTATATCTAATTATGTATGTCAGCTCTACAGCCACTCGAGTACATTAGGTAACTCTGGGCCACTTGAGAATGCCAATCACTATAGATGGAGTAAGGCATGAAACTAGTGACAACATGGAATATGATGGAAATTATATAAAACATAGAGAGTGACATGGAGTTTTACATTCCATCTGATCAACCTGTGTGTAACTGAGCATATTAAAACTATGTGTTATGCACATGTCCCCAATCTGATATTTGAGTATATTGATTCTATACTGAGTTGTCATAATTGTATCTATGTATTTGAACTAAATATGGTGATGATAATTCCATGCATGATTCCCCTAATCTAAGTAATTGATATGAATCTATGCTAAACTAGTGTGAATTTGATAAAAATCTAAGCATAATTATCAAACATTTAGTTGTATCTATGTAAACCTATATTATACCCAGTGTTCTATTTTGGTTAATTTGAACTACCTTGAAACTAGGGCTACTATATAGTACCACCATGTATTTTATAATAGTTAAATATGGCACTAGTGTCCTTATATAGGTATTAATTGTTGTCTAGTCTAAAATATTAGTCAACATATTGATGTCTAATTCCCTATATTTTCATATGTTTTACATGTATTTGGTTTCCTAAAATTAAGCCTATATGTTGATAATATTTTTTGAATGTAATGTAAGAGCCTGATATCTATGCCAACTCCCTATGAATTCCCCTTTTTTTGAGGGTATTTGCTAACCTATGTAATAATTTTCCTTAAAATAAAATAGTTGTACCAAATTTGTTAGTCAGAGTATATATGTTAACTATGTGATAATCCAATATAATTGTCAGTGTATACACATAGCTATGATACCACTTGTTAGGACCTCCTTAGAGTATAATTGATTACTTTTGTATAAGCAACTAAACACAGAATTAAACTAGAAGTAATAAGTAACTAGAAATCAGAAACAACAAAGAATAGGAGATATGAGAAACAATACAATCTTGTATTAAACTCTTGCAGAAGGAAATACAATGAAGAAATCTCTTTCTCCTCACACCTCGTAGATGTACAATAATTCTCCCTCAAGAGTTCTCTCTCTCTCTCAATTAATTACAACCAACTCAAACACTAAGTTGTTCCCTCTAGTGATAATCAACTCAACGGTTGTTATTGCCTACCTTTTCTGCAGATCTTCTTGATCTTGTACCTTACATATCTAATTGATCTTGCTTCCTCTTGTGTTGCAGATCTCCTTGATCTTGCTACCCCACAAATCTAATTGATCTTGCACACAACCTTTGTAGATCTTCTTGATCTTGCACCTCTTATGCAGATCTAATTGATCTTGCTTACAATACAATACAACCCCATGGGTCTCTTAAATAGAACCCAAAACAAACAATAATTAGAAATGAAGACTCAAGACTAAAATTAGTCTTTACATTCAAACTAACTATTCATATAAAATTAGAATAGTTCTAGAAACACACAGATGATCGATGTTGGTTCTTATCTGACCGATGCCAGCCAACCATAACCAATGCTAGTTACTATGTAGCTAAAGATAACTGATGTTGATTGACCCCTAACTGATGTTGGTTGGCTCTAATCGATGTTAGTTATTGTGTAACCCAACAACCTCCACATTTGCATATTCAGTGAAGCTTTTAGCTCCATAACTCAATAATCTCCCACTTGGAGATAAACAGCTACACCTGTACCTATACAACAACATCCTCTAATTTGTTTCTGGCTTGTTTCTCCCTCTTCAAGTTCAATCTTGAAGACCAACAAAAGTTGAATGAATATTCAACTTCTCCTTTATTACCAACTTTGTTAACATACCTATAGGGTTCCTATCCATATGGATCTTATCCAGCTACAACTGTCCATCCTCCAATACCTATCTAATGAAGTGGTACCTAAGCTATATATGTTTGGTTCTTGAATGAAAGGCCAAATCCTTTGCCAAATGAATTGCACTTTGACTATCATTGTACAATCTACAACTCTTTTGCTCCTTTCCCAACTCTTCCATGAATTGAGTCATCCAAATCATTTCCTTGCTAGCCTCTGTGACTGCAATGTATTCTGCCTCTATAGTAGACAAGGCAACAACCTTCTACAACTTTGAAATCTAGCTAACTGCCATTCCACCAATATTGAACACATATCCTGTGGTGCTTCTCTTACCATCCATGTCACCTACCATATCTAAATCTACATACCCATGTAGAGAAGTGTTTGACCCTCCATAGCATAAATGCCTACTACTGGTCCCTCTCAAATATCTGAGAATCCAATGAACTACTTTCCAGTGCTCCTTTCCTAGATTGGCCATAAACTTGCTTACAACTCCCACTAGTTGGGCAATATCTGGTCTAGGTGTGCTTACCAGTTTTACATCCTGCATATTAAACCTCTTTATGCAATAAACCCATACCTTTCTTGTAGCATCATCAATGAAAGAAACATAATACTGTGATCCTCTTATAGAAGCTCCCTGAGCTGGTCCCCATATGTCTGTGTAAACAAGCTCCAACTTGTGCTTCTTCTTTGTTGACCCAGTCTTGAGAAACCTCACTTTCTCCTATTTCCCAAAAATACAATGCTCACATAAATCTAGATCTATCAAATCTGAAAGCTTACCTTTTGACTTAAGAGCATCCATTCCCTTCTCACTCATGTGACCAAGCCTACAATGCCACATCTTTGCATCTACATTTGAAGTAGATAAAATAGAAGGAGAATCAATAATACAAGTAGATAGATAAAGTGTACCTACTTTCTTACCTCTAGCTAATACAAGTGCACCCTTGGAAACTTTCCAAGATTCAGCTGTGAGAGTTACTGTGCAACCCTCATCACCCAACTTTCCTACAAAAATTAGATTCCTCTTCAGGATGGGTACATGCATGACATCCTTCAACACCCATGTGTTGCCATTCTACAATTTCAGTTACACTTTTCCTTTGCCAACAATTTGACAAGGCTCACCATCCCCTACATAAACTTTTCCAAAGTCTCCATGGACATAATCATTGAAAAATTCTCTATTTGGGGTTGCATGGAAAGAAGCACCAGAATCTAAAACCCATGATTCTACCTAACTATCCAAAGAAAATATAAGAGCATCCTGTGTAACAATACCTGCATCATTTGCTTCTTTATTACCTTCATGTTGATCTTCTTTCAACCAACAATATTTCTTTACATGCCCTTTCTTTCCACAATTCCAGTAGGTGATTCTTCCATTTCTGGATTTGGATCTATTGCCTATCTTTGACCTTGATTTCCCTTGCTTTCCCTTCTCTCACTGCCATCCCTTGGTTTTAACACTTAAAGCATTACTTGATGTTTCCCCTATGCTTTTCCTGTGAATTTATTCATTGAAGATTACACTAAAAACATCATCAACTTTCAACATATTTGAAGCAGATGCAGTATTACTAACTACCATTACCAAGCTATCCCAACTTTTAGGTAAAGAGCATAAGATTAAGAGAGCCTTAATTTCATCATGAAAAACTATTTTGACTGAATTTAACTGATTTACTAATCCATGTAAATCACTAAGATGACTATATACAGATCCACCTTCCTGAATTTTCAAATTAAATAATTACTTCATAAGATATACCCTATTCAAAGCTAAGGGTTTTTCATATAAATTTGCCAAAGTATCCATTAACTCTACCATTGTCTTTGTCTGTGATAAGTTGGAAATAATAGAAGCTGCCAAGCTCAACCTTATAGATCCAAGAGCCTTTTGATCAAAACATTCCATTCTTCATCTTTCATAACTGTGGGCTTACTTGAAACCCCACCCAATGGTAAGTACAGATCTTTCTGATACAAATAATCTTCTATCTGCATCCTCCATAATTGATAATTCTTGCCATTGAATTTCTCCATTCTTAGTTTACTTTATTCTACCATTACTTTACTCCCACTCAAACAAAAACCCCTATGAGTGACTTCTATAATCAACAAACACTAACTTGCTCTAATACCAATTGTTATTGTATACACATAGCTTTGATACCACTTGTCAGGACCTCCTTAGAGTATAATTGATTACTTTTGTATAAGTAACTAAACACAAAATTAAACCAAAAGTAATAAGTAACTAGAAATTAGAAATAGCAAAGAATAGGAGATATGAGAAACAATACAATCTTGTATTAAACTCTTCCAGAAGGAAATATAATGAAGAAATTTCTTTCTCCTCACACCTCTTAGATGTATAGTAATTCTCCCTCAAGAGTTCTCTCTCTCTCTCAATCAATTACAACCAACTCAAACACTGAGTTATTCCCTCCAATAACAATCAACTCAATGGTTGTTGTTGCCTACCTTTTCCATAGATCTTCTTGATCTTGCACCTTGCAGATCTAATTAATCTTGCTTCCTCTTGTGTTACAGATTTCCCTAATCTTGCTACCCCGCAGATCTAATTGATCTTACACACAACCTCCACAAATCTTCTTGATCTTGCACCTCTTATGTAGATCTAATTGATCTTGCTTACATTACAATACATCCCCATGGGTCTCTTAAATAGAACCCAAAACAAACAATAATTAGAAACATAGACTCAAAACTAAAATTAGTCTTTACATGCAAACTAACTGTTCATCTAAAATTAGAATAGTTCTAGAAACACATAGGTGACCGATGTCGGTTCCTGTTTGATCAATGCCAGCCGACTATAATTGATGCCAGTTATTGTGTAGCTGAAGATAACCAATGTCAGTCAACCCTTAACTGATGTCGGTTGGCTTTGATCGATGTCGGTTACTGTGTAACCCAATAACCTCCACATTTGCACATTCAGTGAAGCTTTTAGCTCCACAACTCAATAATAATGTGCAAACGTAACATCAAAATGTAAGAGGATCTAAGAATATGTATGTGATGTAATATGTATGTTATGTCTAACATTTCACAAGGGTGTCAAGATATATGTAATCAATGTGTATAATAATGAATTTAAGTATCTACCTAGGGGGGTGGGGCATGATGTCCATCACAACACCCAAGTAAGAAGGGAAGATGTAAGAGTTCCCTTATTGCATAAAAAATTGGTATGTGTTACAATTAAATATAATTGTCATGGTCATGATGCATATAATAAATTATACATATAATACACAGAAGACATGAAAAATAGGCCAAGGGGACACAATATAAGGGATATGGGCACATGTTACTAAATTTGAGAAAAAAATGCATACAAGGACATGTTTAAATGTCCACATATGCAAGGAATAAAAAATTTAGATTATATACACATATAATGGCATACTCAAATGTCCACATACATAATTAGGAAAGCACACACAAGGGACATGGGAACATGTATAATGTATACATGATTAGAAGTGGAGTAGATCCAAAGAACAATGGCATATTCAAATTCCATCAAATAAAAGAATCATATAGAATAACATCAATTATAAACTAGTAAAGATAGAAGTGAAAGCATGCATAACTATATTGTAAAAATATATGTAAGATCAATGAGATATATATGTTGAGTCTAAACTAGTGATAGTCACCAAAAACTTCATTATGAGTAGTAATGATCAATATCAAGATCTATTAATAGGTAAATTAGAATATAAGGAATGTAACGATAGAAAATGGTAGTAAAAACTTTGTATGAGATTCTTGCAAGTGGGTGGATGTATCAAATGGATAAACTAGATCATTGTATATGCCCCTAGTGGGTAAATGATAAAAAGTCTAAATCAATGTAGTGGATCTGAGTCCTATATGGAATCTGTAAACACTTGACAAGAAAAAGTGAAGCATGTATATATGATAGAACTATCTATACTAAGATATCTAGCATATGTAGTATTTGTAAATTATAAGAAATGTAAACATAGTAATGTATACAATCTATGAATTTTGTGTTTTTCAAGTAATATTTTAATGTTTTCTAATGTTTTCTAATGTTTTTATTATCTATATATAATATATGTACAAGAAACATGAAAATTAACTATGTATAAGGAGACAAAAAAAAGTTATGTACAATGTGGTACGAACCATAAAAAATGATGATTTTGATGGGATGCTCACTATCACTATGACCTATGTCAAATAAGGAAATTGTGATCATGTGTGCTATGTGAAAGGGAAACTATGATCCCATAACCTATTGTGTGGAGTAATATGTGTTTTTATCTACATGTGTATTGGTGTTATGAATCTGTGTCACTAATTTTGATGCCCTATGATCTATAGGGGTCTTAAAAACCCATCTAGTATAATAATATATAAGTGAAGTAGGTGCCCTATAATGAGAACCCTAAGAACCCAAAAATATTAGTCTCGGCATAAACTAAGTGGAGGAAAGTCCTCTAGAATCTATGAGATATCTCTAACACATGGGTCTCTCTAATAATGGTTTCCATGGGAGAGTATGTGTATGTATAGATACTATATGAGTAGACCTCACATGCATTGGTTTATCTACTAAACTCTTTGATGTATGCATAATAACTATACTTTGATTATTAATTGATAACTATGTAATACATGGTAATGGTGTTAGAACTATAACTAGTGATTCTGTTGTGACTACCTATGGGATGGGTAAAGGATATTCATATGGGATACCCTCAACTTTGACCACTTGAGTCACATTTGCATATTTTAGAAATTTTTGAAATGTATATGGGATGGCTCAAAGATACTATAACTATGGCCTACCTAATAACATATCAAGCACACTTGCACTAGGTACTATTAAGAACCAAGTGGATATATGTGTTGGTCCATCCTATAATGGAAGGAAAATATCCCTGATGAAGATTTGAACATGACCACTAAGGCCACTATTGACTATGTCTATGGGAAACATATCTTGCTTTAAATATTCAAATGCCAAAAAATTTCCATAGTTCACATGTTAATGCTTGACCCATTGTCAACCATAACACTCTAGATAGGATGATGATCTATGTATGATCATATAAAAATTTCATGTAAATTTTTATCATCATGAACAATATATTTTTATCAAAATGTGATGAGTGGTCTAGATGTAACTATAGTATGGTACATGCTAATAATGTTATGAAATGGGTGTGTCTCCTCTGTAATAATGTGATATGAAGTTGGTAGTTGATGTGCCTTATATATGTAGTAAATACTGATGTGCTCCCTACCTCATTCATTATGTGCTTTGAAAATGGATCTAAGAATATATTTAATTTTTGATATTCTATTTTTTATGCTTTTCATGCCTATATTAGTATACCCACATCAATAATATTAGTCTCAATCATATCTTGTATTTTATGTTTTATGCTTATGCATCTATTTATTGTATGCCATGGTGCCTTGTGTTACTCAAAATGTATTAGAATCATAGTTGTTTGGAAGATGCCATGAAATATCAACCTATTTAATGGAGCGGAGAGATATTAAATTACATTCCAAGATCTACTATAAAACCTATGATAGTGACTCTATAAGGTTGGCAAGGAATTACCGTTGAGGAATAAATAAAACCAATCTAAGAGAGGGTTGAGAAGCTATGGTTACTATGGCCTTTTGATCATAGATTTGATTAGTGGCCCTTAAATTATATGGAGGATTATTTGAGCTCCTAATAATTTATTTTTATCCATTTTTATACTTCAGTTTTCCTATTGATAGGAGGTTAACCTCTCTTTCTTTTACTATGTGGCACACATATGTGAATGTAGGAAACATATTGAACAAGATAGATTTGTGTAATTTTGATAAGAGACTTTGTTTAAATATGTCCTAAGTCTTTCTATCTACTATGGGGCTAGTAAATTTAGCTAGTATAATCTTGTATCATAAGACATAATTTGTGATATACCCATTTGAATCTTATCTCAACTATGCTACTTGGGGGTATGATATCGTATCATTGATATTGATGGATAAATTTTATAAAAATATATTATCCAAAGGATAAATTTTTTATATATATTGATTTGGTAAATCATAAAACCATTTTAAGGTAGAATCCTTTAAACTACATGGAGACAACTATATGAGAACCCAATCTTTGGGCACAAAGTCCAAACATGCTACATGAAAATATATGAGATGATGCTCTGGTCACCCTTTCCATCATATAATGTAAGTTTATGTGCCATGAAATTATATGTCAAGGGATTTTATATTATGTGATGTTCTAAAGGTTTATGTAAAATAATATTAGAATCTAATGCATCTGATGGCCTAGTGGTTCCCTTCTCAAGATGTAACACCCTAGCCTATAGAATATGAATATAAAACATAAGGGATTGTACATCTGGAGTGGAGTAATTATCTAAAATAGGTGTATCTATCACTAAATATTATCTAATTAAAATTTGAGGTTGTGTTTGATAAGTTGGCCCCACTATAGGTGTAACACCATTATTAACTAGAGGAGTTGAAGATTAATCATTATTTTTTTTAGAGTCTTTCCTGAAGAATAGTAATGAAATCATCTTGTATATACACATGTTTGGACACAAAAACATGTATTTTTTTCTTATAAATCTCATCAAATCTATTGGTGAATTATACAATTGTAGTTTGTTAGGTTAGAAAATAAGGTTTTCTATATTTTGAACCTTTTAAATAATGTTAATCTAAGAAAGATTGAAAAAATATGGAAGCAAATATGATATTTTAGAACTAAAAACTAAGTATAAATAGGAAAAAGATATAAATTATCTAACTAATTATAATATAATAATTTTGATCTTTTAAATTAGCCTTATTTTGAAAAAAAATAAATTATATTTAAATAAATGAAACCCTAATTTGGGATTGATTTAATGAGCCAGGTTATGCAAAAAAAAAAAAAAAAAAGTTTTTAACCCTAATTTCATGCATAAAATTTTGGACAAGGCAAACTAGGGTTTTAAAAATATTTAAAGTAAGGTTCACCAAATGTTTTAAACTTTTAGGGTTTATCTATGTGAATCCTATGTTTGATTAAAGGGTTGAGCAGTCTAAATTAGTGAAATAGTATGAAATAAATAACCACTAATTTATTACAAAATTTTTACTTGCTTTGACTTTCAAAAAATAGTAATAAATATGTGTAAATAAAGACATATTTGAAAACACCTGATGTAAAAGATACAAGTGATAAAAACTAGTATATATATATATATATAGGTTTGAGTATTGTCAATGGGATAACTATGTCAAACCCTCTCCTATATAATAGTGCCACACTTGGACAATAGCATCGTATGGTTCTAGTGTCTTGAAAAGAGCACTAGTGTCCTCTATGCAGGATTGTTTCCTAAATTTTGGGTGCACTTGAACTTATGATTTTAGGTTCTATTCTTGTGTGAATGAAGTATAAAAATCTATACTATGCTTGTAACATTTGATTTATGATGCAAACCGTAATACTTATTTAAAGTAAGGTATGAGCTAGAATTGTGTGTTATTTACTAGCATATATTGGATATCCTCACTACCCCATTGTTAAGAGTTGTGAATACATATAAATAATTCAAGGAAGGATCAATCCCAATGTATTTCTTGCCATTTAAATGTTTATACAAGTGTAAGTGATTATAGAATGATATGTCTTGAATTCCTTGAATGTGAATGAAATTAGTAAACTTGAAAATATGGGCTTAGGGAACATTTAGATGGTAGTATGTACAAGTATGGTAGAGTAAGGATTAATAACCTTAATTTTGGTTAACTTCTTTTATGTTTGAATATGTCTTTTTCATCTATTTTCCATCTAGTGGGTATAGGTATAAAAGTCATGTTTTATAGTGTTTTGTAGCTTGTGTAGATAAAAGAATATGATTAGGATGACCTTAGGAGTCTTTAACTTTTGAAAATATTTTTTTGGGGGGATCTTAGGTAAGGGAAACTAATGCCATGTTGGGCACACTATCTCCATGTGGCTCTAGTGTCTTTAATATGGCAATAATGTCCAGTTGGTAGGTTGTTGGGTATGAAGGGATAAGATATAGGAATGAAGGTTTGAGACTATGTTTTAGCTAACCAGGGTACCTGTGGCCCACACAAAAGTTGGAAAAGTGTGATAAAAGGCTCGAGGATAGGTCAAATAATAAGCTAGGAATAGGTTGTCTTAATTATCTCTCTTATAACTTAAATACAAATTTTAGGTGATTATAATTATACAAGGCCTAATCATCAGAGTAAAAATGGTCTTGCTAAGAGAAAAATAATTTAAGCACAAAGAGATAGTGAATGCAAGCCTCTTAATAATAGATAAGTTTATAACTAAAGGTTCAACCATGATGGATAATTTTTAAGTGTATAAGACTAAATAATGACATAATTAATATTTTAATATATACATTTCCCCATTTTATTATAGTAGTTAAATTGTTAGTTTAAATGAAATAAATGTGTACTTATGTGTGTATACACACCTTGTGTTTGTGTGAACCCAACTTGAGTTATTTTTTTACACTGACCTAAACAAAGAGCATGTTATGATAGATAATTAGTGTATGAAATTTAAAATAGTTTCAAATTATTGAAAGTATAAAGAGAAAGGTTAGGAGTACACTTGTGTGTCAATGCAACCATATTGATTTTTTTGTAATTTTATTTAAAAAGATGCCTCATTATGAAACATTGAAGACAATATTAGGATAATTTTAAACCTAAAAGTGCATATACATACATACATACATACATACATATGTGTGTGTGTGTATACATACATATATTTATGTGTGTGTGTGTGTGTGTGTGTGTGTGTGTGTGTGTGTGTGTGTGTGTGTGTGTGTGTGTGTGTGTGTAAATGTATATATGTATATATTCAAAGGACACATGCCACCAACCTTGGTGTAAAGGTTAATTTCAATGTGTCCATTAAGCTTGTTTGAGCTCACTCATGTAACCTAAATATGTACATCATATACTATGTGTGAGTGATTTAATCAAATCATAATATATTTAGTGAGGGTGGATGATTAATTAAAACAAAACCTATAAATTTGGTAAATATAGGTGATTTAATCAAGTATAAGGTTTGGTAAGATTGATTGATTTAACTAGCTCAACCTTGTAAAGGTGAACCAACTACTGCATTAGATTGGCTCAATAACAATCCATAAAATTCCATCATGGGTATAATAATAGTCCATAATAGTGTTTTAAATATTTAAATGGTTTTATTTTTTAATTTTAGGTTTCCTTTGCATGGTATATTCACCTCATATATGTCTCAAGCTAAAATTTATGTATAATAATAGTACCAATTTATAAAATGTTTCCAAAAATAGGCATATGAATCATGTAGCTATGAAATATGGTAAATATAAAATCTATGCAAGTATAGAGGACATGTTTCTATGACATTCTCTCACTAAATATATAGAATCTAAGAACTGGTGTAAACGTAGAGAACTTGTTTTTATTACATTCCCCCACTATAATCTAGAAATGTTGAGTATTGAATAAGTGTGGAGGTCATGCCTTTTTAACATGCCCATACTATAAAATTAAATTATGAAAGTGTGGAATCCATGCCACTATGGTATGACCCCACTAATATCTCACCCTTTTGAGTTGAGGGGAAGTATAATATGGTGGTCACCTTACCTTACAAAGATTAGATATTTATATAATCTATATATGGATCATGTAACATATATAGGTAACTCTAGGTAGACATATCATTGAAGAACACAATATGTGATTACGTCAAGTCCTAAGATGCATGATGTATATTATGGAAATGTCTTGAGAGTAACATTATAAGTTTAAAAATAAATCAATCACACTCATGAAATATCCAAGGATACCTCATACAAGGGGAATATTATATTAACACACAATTTAATGGAAATTACTTAGTAAAATGTCCATAAATCATATAATAACATATTAAAATTTCAACATACAATAAATAATTACATATGAAAGTGTCCAAATAGGCAAGCATAACAAGGGAGACATAATCAATGGAGCATATTCAAATGCTTAAACAAGAAAAATAATGTACGATAATATAAATCAAGGAACACACTAAAATAAATGGTAAAGTGGTAATTTATGATATATATAAGCAATCAAAATGAACCTAACATGCTAATTTCTAAACATATGTGTTTTAAAAAAGTTAAATACATAGCATATCAAGTACAATGTGAAATGTATAAGCATAGATAGGGGAATGTGTAATTATATATAATATAAAAAATGATAATGGATATTAATCATATAATAATGTAACATGGTTGTATCATGATAAAATAATTATATACCCCCAACATACTTAAGATATGGGTGGAGGGAAGTCCCAACATATGTATGTACAAATATCATGTATCTTGGTATGTTGGTATCACACTCAAATGAAGTGTGAAACATATGTGTATATATTAAAATAATTATATGATATCTAATAAAATTATGTGAAAAACATTTACATAATAACTAGTACAACTAGGAACATGCTAATTTTTTTTGGTATTTTTGAAATTTTAAATGTCTTTGATATTTCTAGATTTTTTTTGAATTTTTTGGATAAAGCAAAGCCTAAAACAATCGCATCTAATGGATGATAATTTTTAAGTGCTCTAAGTATTGGATATGGAATATAAAATTGGTGATACTACTATGGAGAATGTATAGGTGTAATATCTGGCATTGTAAGCTTTATAATGTTATGTGCATCTGTCATAAGGCTCTATGGTCTCAAATATCTAATAGAAGGAGTAGGGGTTTTTAGAACCCATCATTTTTGGATTTGTATTGTGTATGAAGTAAAATAATAGGAACGTGTTTAATTTTTATGTATAAGTATGTTTTATAGTATTAGATGAGGATTCCATGAAATCTATTATGTATCTCTAATGCAAATATCTCTCGAGTATAAGTTGCCTAGAAAAGGAGATTTCCTATTACTTACCATTTTGTAAAATGTCAACATGAGTAGGTTTGATAATCAACTATCTTGGAATAAAATTATATTTTTAAAATGGATGTTCATATGGAATTATAGGAACTATGACTACACTATTGTTATGATTGTATTTAATACACCAATGGGTTGTCTAAGGTACTACATAGAGTTTATGTGTATTGTTTGAAATACTTTACTTTTGTTCATGCAATATGTTTTAAATGTAATTTTTATTTTTTTGAGAATTATTTATAGTTTTTAATTTGTGTTGATGTATTGATAACTAAGTAAATTACCATAAATAATGGAATATAGTTGGGAATAAAAATGATTGATTATAATCATGTGGTAACTACATTTATATTTTTAGTAATAAAAGTGTAACTAATGTATCTATGGGAGTATCAAGTGTATTTGTGTGATCTATATCTATGTCTTATGGTTTCAATACCCAAATTCTCTATGTATATATGTTATTAGGATCTATAAAAAATTCCTTAATTCCCCCTCATCATCTTCCTCTAGTGAGAGATTGATCAACTAATGGTTCCTTATCAGGATCAGTGTGGAACAGATTGATCATTATGGAGGGTACACTAGGAGAAGGAATTTATTTGATTGGTTGAGTTATGTGAATTACAATAAACCATACATTGTCTAAAAGGAGTGGAATGGGATGTATCAATCCTATTATAATTTATTCTTTATTAATTTGTGGAAAGACACATTTTTGTCTCTTTCTTAAATGTAATAGCTTCTCTATTTTTAAGTTGTGTAATATTTTTATTTAGATATAAAAAAACATTATCTCGATACCCATTAATACCATGGTAAGTGGAAAAGGGTTCCCCTTAATAATTTAAAATATTTTTTAAAAGGTATTAATTTGGAATAAGAGTAATCAATCATTTATCCAATAGTGTATGCAATATGTCATGTGGTTTATCTCTTTTCTGATTAAACTGAATTGGTTTCCTCTTAGTACAGATATATATTTTAAATTTATTAGGTATTATATATGTGGATTCCTTTCCTCTATCTAAAAAAACACTATTTATTCCTTGGTATTCAGTTCTAATTTAGAATAAGGTATTTAAGGTGGCTCATGATCATAATTGTTTTTTTGTGTTGTGTGGTAGGAATTGTTTGTACCATATTTGCCTTTAGGTGAAGGTACATGTGATTTGGTATTGGTATTTGTTAGGAAATTTGTATATTTATGAACATCCTAATATAAATAATAAAAATAATTAATTATTTTATTTAATTTTATTTATCTAAGTGGATAAATAGGACCCATATTAAATATGAATTGTACTTCCAAATCTGAGGGGTATAGTTCAAGGAATTGAAACATATTTTAATTAAATAACATAGTCTTGAATAGGTTCATTATAATTTTGAGTTAGGATTCTCAAATTTTCCAATGGTATCTTGGGTAGTTTGTGTAAATGAAAATGTAATAGAAACACATCCTCAATATTTTTTAATATTGATATGGACTGATTGGGGAGGCTATAGAAAATACTAAGATCTTCCTTAGTGAATCTCCTATGGAAATATTTTAATAATAAACAACCATGCTTTTCCCAATGGTCAAATGAATGTATATATTATTTAAAAATATTTTTAGGATCTCCTTTGCCATTTAAGCTATAAAGTAAATACATGATAAAATAATAAGGATAAGGATTAAGGGGTTGGTACACTAGGATATTATCACTAAAGTTAGTCTCATGGGAGGAAATTTTCAATTTGATAGGAATAATTTGTTGTTGAATATATAATATGGTAGTCATAATAGATATAATATATCTAGGATGGATTGGTAAAGAGGTGGAATAGGTGTTTATAGGTTATAATTTACCATCCATATGAAACAAAATAATAATAGGCTCTTTATCACCATCCTCACATTATAAGATAGACATGTCTTGTGGTTTAGAAACATTATTTAAAGGAACATCAATTTTACATGATGATTCAAAATAGGGTATTATGTAATTTTATATCTCATGAAGGTTGATTCAACTATCATGGGGAAGGGATTGACTACTTAAAATTTCATTATATTCAATAGGAATACAAGATAAACTTTCACTATTTTAATCTATAATTGTAAAATGACTTAGATAAAAAAAATGTAAAAGAAAGAGAAATAGGAATATTCTCTATTTTTCTTGAAGCATCATCATAATGATTAAAAAAAGTTTCACTTTCATTTTTAATTTATAAAAAGAAAGGAATAGAATATTAAATATCACTTTCTAGTTTAGATACATCAATTTCATATGAGAAAGGAACATTAACATGACAAGAATTTGAATATTGAGTTGGATTATTACTTATCAAAATTGCTAATTATTTCCTTAGGAAATTTTTGGAAAAGATGTTTTTTATTTATCTTGAATTATAATAATATTAGAAGAACATGCATATGCACTACTTTGGCTATTAATATCATTTTCATCTTTCCAATCTAAAAGAAAAAGAATAAAAGTAGTATGTACATTTGTAATATACACACACACACACACACACACACACACACACACACACACACACACACACACACACACACACACACACACACACACACACACACATATACACACACACAGAGGTAATTATTTCCAGGAAACTTTTGGAAAAGATGTTTTTTGTTTATCTTGAATTATAATAATATTATAAGAACACACACACACACTACACACACACAGTAATATCATTTTCATCTTTCCAATCTAAAAGAAAAAGAATAAAAGAGGTAATTATTTCCTTAGGAAACTGTTTGGAAAAGATGTTTTTTGTTTATGTGTGAATTATTTCAATATTTCAAGAACATGCATATGCACTACTTTGGCTAGTAATATCATTTTCATCTTTCCAATCTAAAAGAAAAATAATAAAAGTAATGTCTCTGTCTCTATCTCTCTATATATATATATATATATACATACACACACATACATACATATATATATATATAATTAGAGAGAGAGAGAGATAATTTTTTCATTATTTCAAAACTATTAATAATTTTGAAAATATCTCTCTCTCTCTCTCTCTATGATCACTCATATGATATATATAGTGAAATTAATTCTCTCTCTCTCTCTCCCTCTCTCTCTCTCTCTCTATATATATATATCTATATATATATATACACACACACACACATACATACATATATATATATATATATATATATAATTAGAGAGAGAGAGAGAGAGAGAGAAATAATATATATATAATTAATACACTATTTTCATGTGAGTGATCTAATTAAATTAATAATCTCTCTCTCTCTCTCTCTCTCTCTATATATATATATATATATATAAAATTAGAGAGAGAGAGAGAGAATTAATTTCACTATTTTCATGTGAGTGATCTAATGAAGAAATGATATTTTCAAAATTATTAATAATTTTAAAATAAAGAAAACATTGATCCTTTATGACATATTCATAATTATAAAAAGAGTAAATTCATGATAAATTGGTATTTTAAACATCATGAATGTTCAATTATTGCATGTCTATTGTATCATCATTATGTGATGCACTAATAAAGTTTATCATTTTTAACTTTTTTGGAATTTTATCAGTGGATGTAGAGGAAATAGGAGAAGGATCATCATATTGGTATTAAATGGGGATATAATCACATTAATAATCATGTGAACACATATTATGAGTATACACATATTCATTTAGACTTACATTTTCATCACTAGTTTTTCCATTACCATAGTTATAAGAAAATGATGAGGATTGAGCACTTTTTATAGAAGGCATAAGATCCCCATATACAATACATTTTTCGTTGGGAATATTAAACCAAAAATCCCAAAAATGGTATTTAGTAGGGCTTTTAGTATAGGTAAACATGTTGAGAAAGGCTACAAATTTGGATGTAATCACATAAAGGATAAGGAATTATGCCTAGGGGAAAAAGTAGAATAAAACATTACTTAAGATATGCTGATAAAAATAAATAAATATAAAAAATAACAATAATAAAAATTGATTTGTTTAGGAGAAGGAGACATCTTATATTTTAAATTAGTGTTTTATTCAAACAAGTAAGAGGAGAGTTAAGCTAAATGTTTAACCCTAAATTTAGATATGTGTAGTTATCTAGGGTTAAGGGGTTTTATATTGGATATTACATAAGGATGGTGAACTAATCTAATGATATATAATATTAATAAAAAAATTATATTTACTAAAAATAGTAAAACAAAACTATTGATAGATATTGTAATGGATAGGAATAGCAATACTTAGTTGCTTGATACTTAAT
This sequence comes from Torreya grandis, assembly GCA_037957365.1. Classification (NCBI taxonomy): domain Eukaryota; kingdom Viridiplantae; phylum Streptophyta; class Pinopsida; order Cupressales; family Taxaceae; genus Torreya; species Torreya grandis. The sequence goes on from JARHVA010004454.1 coordinate 711,279, forward strand.
TAATTTACTATGATCATGAAGGTATGATATGGACAAAGATGTAAATGGAATATAAGGTGATAATGGAACAATATTTTGATTCTATAAATATTCTTTGTGTGGCCCCAAATGACTACATCAGATTTGGATAGTTGTGTTGACACATATGTCTAACCTTGTTGCAAGTGTCATGTACATAATACTTATTATATATATATATATATATATATATATATATATATATATATATATATATATATATATATATATATATATATATATATATATATATATATATGCAACCAAATTGAATCTTATAGGTTTTTTAATCATATTTATTCTAATATATTAAAATAATATGAATTTTTTTCATTCTTTGTCAAATAATCAAACCCTAACTTACTAACACTTGAATGATTATGGGAAAAATGGGTTAGTAGGCTCATAGTGTCAAGCTTCCCCAAGGACCCATTTGTCAATGGGAATGCATACATATCCAATACATTAAAGAAGTATTTATAATTATTTACTTATCCCCTATGTATTGTATTTTATGTGAAAAATTATTCAATGTGTGATAAATAAATACATTTAGTGACCTATCTTGTAATTAGGAAAATTTGGCTCATGAGCTATTCTTCGAATGACTCAGACCAATCAAAATATTGATCATATGACTGATATGTAAATAGAGATGAAAAATGAAGGTTTTTTCACTTTAATTCTTAATATATTTATTCTTTGTATGTTACCTTGTGAGTTCCTAGTGTTTGTTTGGGGAGGTATGAATGAGGGTTGATCTTGTAAATCAGGTAATCCATTTTATAAAACATCACACTTAATCACTTAGTATGACCTTTAGGATATGTTTCATTTTAAAATTGAATGAATTTTGGGAATTTAAATTTTTTTAAGAATAGTGTAAACTTATGTTTATGTAGGTGTATATATGAGATGTAAGTGTTTAGGAAACTAGAAAATAGGTATAAGCTAATAACTAATAGTGAAGGATAATAATCAAGATTAGAGATTTTTTCATAATATATAAGCATCAAAATAATAGAGTTTGGGGTAATAAATAATAAATTTATGCACAAAAATTTAGTGAATTTAAGACTTTAGGTAGAGGGTAGGTCTAACACTAAAAGGTACAAGTATGAAGGATATTTTTTCAAGTTTACACCACTGAGACAATACATAAATAACATTTTAGTATTTACAAATGTAAAATAATTCTACACTTTTTTATATTTATATGAATTTATGTCTATTATTTATAATTACAACAATAGGCTATGAATATTATATGACCCATAGAAATGATTATATTGTTAAAATTTACTATTTTGGGGTGAAGGATAAAACTAGAAATTTTGGTCGATAACATATAAACAAGAGCAATGATTTCATTATATGGATATATTGAGATTTTTTAGTATGATATTTTTCTAATTTTGCATATTCGATGGGAATTCATGTAGGTGATTAATACCTTAGGAGTATTGGACACATAGGTAATGTATGGATGTCAGCCAATGGAAAATAAGAATAATATTTGTGTATAAGTCATGTAGCGTGAAGGTAAATCAATGTATAATATAATATATTAGTGTCTATATAATGTAATAAATAGTGTGGATTTAAACACTTGACAATTTGAAAACTTGAGCTGGATTGAGTAATTCACATTATTGAATATTTAGGGTTATTCCTCTCAATGTGAAGATGTATAAATTTTCTCTTGTTAGGTGATAAATAGATTATTGCCAGATAGTAATAGGATTAGGTTTATTATGTGTAAATATATAGATATTTTTATAACAAATAACACTGACATGATAAATATACTAACTAATCCATGTTAAATATTTTAATTTAGGTAAATAACCATTGCAAGGAATTCAAACATATTTGGTATAAATGTTTGTATGAGTATGAATAGATATGCCCATAAATAAATAAATAATAATATAATGACTATAAATTAGTCTTATTAGAATGATATTTAGGATAGGAAAAGACAAGGGAATTCCTATAAGTCACTGATAGGAAATTAGGAAAACTAGGCCCATAGAAGATAAATATCTAGGAAAGAATGTGGGAACAATTTATGTACATACACAAAATTAATATAGGTAAATATAGTTAAATAATTATATTTTCAAGTGTATAATACAATATTTATATTTCTAAAAAATACCCCATTTTATTCTAATAATTATAATTCTAAGTAAAATGATAAAACAAGTGTACCTTAGTGTGTAAACACACTTTATCTTCTAGAGAAGATTCTAAGTGTCCATCTTTCTCCATGAAAACCTATAATAAAACATGAATAAATAAGTAAAAATACATGATATGAAGTTTAAAATGAAATATAAAAATGAAATATTTTAAATTTTTGAAAGGAAGGAATACACCATTAATTAGGTGGACATCTAAATTTGGCACAAACCCATATTTTATGTCATATATTGTAACATTGCACATATATAATGTTGACCATGAATATGGTATTTATTGGTGAATTTTAATTACTTATTATATATATTTTTTATATTTTATTCTATATTTTTATTCATATTTCTATCTTATCTTATGGATCCCTAATTCTAGTATTTTATCTTTGTTGATAAGTTTATTGTTTTTGGATCAGTCCACACCCACAAACTTGTCCACAAGGAGTGGAATTATCCAAGCATAAATTTTGGAGTTCATTTCAAGCCACATTTCATTTTAATCTTTTTTTTTTTCCATTGGACCTTACTTTTGTTGGATTTTACACACAAATAGGTCCATTAGTTCAAAGTCAAAACCTATATAAATACATGAAAAATCTAAGGCATTTTGGGATGACTGTCCTCACTCTAAAAATGTATTAAAATATTTACATGTTATTTATATAGATTTTATAAATATATATTCAAGGTTTTCAAAGTATTAATTTTCATTTGTATGGTTGTATCTATGGTAAAATATGAGAAATAACATCTAGATTTTCATGCACAATTCACACATGCACATAACTAGGAGAACTACATTAAAATCTAAGACATATTAAAAGTATTGGAAATGTATTGTAGTGATTTGTAATTAATTATGGATTGACTAAGGTCAATCCAAATCAATCCCTTTTTACTATAATCCCCTCCTATTTGATATATATTTGGTTTATGTGTAAAAAACTAGTTTTTGGCATTGTAGGTATATCCACATGGTATTATATATCTTAAAATGAATAAATAAACCTACTTAATACAATAAAATGTGGTGAAAAAATAATAATTTTGTCATATTCAATGCTTACAAGTTTATGGTAAACAATAATAAGTATCTTATGCTTCCATCAAGAAAGGTTGGTCCTATCAAGTAATATTATCAAATTCTACTTTGAATTTTTTATTATCAAATTAATATTTTCCTTATCCTCTCATGTTAGTCAATATTCATAGTCCATTGGGACAAATTCATGGTCAATTTAATTAAATGGCTTGTGTTTTTGCCTACTTAGGATGAAATTTTCTATAAATATTTTGAGATTATCCTCTTGATCTCAAGCACACAAATTCATATCCTTTTATGATTTCCAATTTAATATATATAATATTCAATATAAATATCAATTTGAGCCAAGTACATTTTCCTTAGTTTTTTCCAAAAATATTAGTTTTCTATATTTATCAATTTCCCAAATCAAAAATACTCATTATTATACATATTTAACATTCTTATATTTATCAATTTTTACACCTAGTATCACAACACATTCAATTTTAAATAAATAATAGGGTAAAACATATTGGTGAACACATACATTTTTTAGCTTTTCTTTCCTAAATTTTATCCTAAGGTTTTATATTAATTTTTTATTTCTATGGAAAAAAATCTTGATTTCTAATTTGATTTTATATTTATATTTATATTTATATTTATATTTATATTTATATTTATATTTATATTTATGTTTATATTTATATTTATATTTATATTTATGTTTATATTTATATTTATGTTTATGTTTATATTTATATTTATATTTATATTTATATTTATATTTATATTTATATTTATATTTATATTTATATTTATATTTATATTTATATTTATATTTATGTTTATATTTATATTTATATTTCTTGTTTCTTCCTTATAAAATGTGCTTTGATGGTTTTTATAACTAATCAGAGTTGCCATTTATAGGCAAAGTGGCCTTCATGTTTACATATGTTATGATAGGAGGGATACTTCCACAATACTCAGTAATTTACACAAATTTATATAATAATTTTTGTTTCCGCACACCTTAGGTTATATGTAAGAACACAATGGTTCTATTTTAAAACATAGGAAGTCTTTAACTAATTGATCTTGCCGTGCACTAGTAAGGGTTAGCCCTAAGAAGTTACTCTCAGCATACCCTAGAGATGGGATGATGTGGCTATAAGATAGTAGAATCCTATATATTTAGTAACCTTTGAGCCATGTTTACTATTGGTGATTAGGATCAGTATATCTAAGATCCTACAAAGCAAACACAACTTGCCTAATTACACTATTTGACATCCTTTATCTATTTGTTATAATTAATTATTTTATAGTACTATTTTAAATCAATGAAAACCTAAATGTTTAAAGTGTTAATGTCTATGTATTTGGTACAAGATGTGTGTCTTGGTATGATTGAATATTTAAGAATCATAGAGCTAGATTTTTTCCTTAAATGGATACATTTTTTGAGCTTACACCATTTGGTATTAGTGTGAAGTCACTCCTAGTGGGCTATGTATGTGAAGACATGGGACGATTCAATTGGAAAGTTGTGTAAGATAATTTTACATTGTGATAAGTGATGGCACACATAGGTGACATTTTGGGAGAGTATTTATACCAATAAGACCTATAGTTTCATGCTTGATGAAAATGATCATATGAATATAATTAAGGCTGGATGCAGTTGAAATAAAATGAATAAGAGGAAATTCTATTAATGATGTGAGTGAATATGAAGAAGAATTGGATCTTGATATTGAATTAGAAGACATGGATAATTAATATAATACTATATTGTTAAGATATATGGCAAATATTGGTGCTAAACCAGATCATGATATACCTTGATACAATAGGAATTTGAATCTTGAGGAGCTTATTTATTGGATATCAAATATGGAAAGTACATTGACTATGATTCTATAGAGGAGTAGAAGAGGGTGAATATTTATTGTAAAAATATTAATACCCATGCCTCTTTTTGGTGGTATCATGTGCAAACTGAGAGACAAAAAAGGTAATGAGAACATAAAATATTGGGATGAGATGGTGACAAAGTTAGAGTAAAAATTATTGTATTCTATTTAATAAATGATTTTTTTAGGATATTTAAAAATTTGAGATAAAAGGAAATTAGCATCAAGGAATACACTGAAGAGTTATATAGACTCACTATTAAATTTTTACATATAGAGGATGATCAGGATAAGGTAGCAATATATGTGAATTGATTACATTTTTGAATTTAATGTAAAATCAATTTGTTGAACCTGAGAACTATGTAAGAAGACTATCACAATGCATTGAAGGTTGAAGATAAGTTTTCAATAAAACAAAAAGAAAAATCTAGATGTATTGGAAGGTATTTAATAGGTTAAGGATATTGTAGTAATGGAAAGGATAATAAGACCATGGTGAAGAGGTCATAAGCTCATAAAATTAGAACCTAGGTATATTTGAAGGCTACTCTTCTAGAGTAAGAAGGTCATTTAGAAGAGGTATAGGTGGAGGTTTTTGAGTTAAGTGTTTTGAATGTAATATGTATGATCATAATATAGCTAATCATTATCCATAAAATCTTAATAATAGTGGTAGTGGGAATGAAGAGATCAATCATGTTACTCATGATGATGAGCATAGTGTTTTATCCCAACCATAAATAGAAGAGATATAACAAGGAGAGAATATATTGTTTAAAATATTATTGTTTAAACTATCCAAAGAAGTGAATGAACCAGCACAAAGTAAGATTTTATTCTTAAATATTTGTAAATCTAGATTCAAGTGTTGTAAGGTGGTGATTGATAGTGTTAGAATGAAAAAAATATTTTTCAAGAGATGGTATAGCATATTGGGCTGAAAAAATTGGTGCATCTGACATTATATAAGGTTTAATGGTTTTGTAAACGCGATCAGGTGTTTGTAAATGAATAGTATATATTAAGGTTTCAATTCATACAAGGATTAAATTCTATTTGATTTTATTCCCATTTATGAGTGGCATGTGCTATTGGTAAGGCCATGTAAATTAGACATGAGATCCATACATGATATAAAATAAAACACATTTATCATAATGAAGGATAGAAATATATTCACATTAATTCCATTGAAGGATTGAGGAGCTAAGGTGGATAAAGTTTTGAAAGTGATGTTCATATCTGGTAAATGTTTTTTGAAGCTAGCCAAGAGGGTGGAGATATGTTTTGTTTTAGTTTTAAGACATATATAACTTATTACATGGACTAAGGTGAGTTATATTACATAGGAAATTTAGAATATATTGGAATATTGTGTCGATATTGAGTTAAATGAATTACTAAAAATATTACCATATATAGATTATTTTTTACATATAAGGAAGCTTATAGATTCAATCCAATATATAATTAAGAGATAAATAGGTAAATGAAAGAGTTACTAGAAAGGGGATTAATATGAGATATTTAAGCCCATGTGTAGTCACAATTATGTTACCAACTAAGAAAGGTATCAAGTGGAGAATGTGTTCATATTCTTGTGTAATAAATAATATCATCATTAAGTATTATTTACATTACCAAGAATGGATGACTTAATGGATTATTTGATCAGATCTAGGTACATCACCAACATATACTTTAAGAGTAGGTATCACCAAATCTACATAAGATAAGATGATGATTGGAATATCACATTCAAGATAAATGATAGGTTGTATGAGTGGCTATTTATACCGTTCCATTTTTTAAATGCCCCAATTACATTCATGAGACTCATGAAATAAGTATTTAAGGCTTTCATGGGTAGGTTTGTGATAGTTTATTTGGATGACATTTTTATTTTTAGTTATACTAAATAGTAGAATTTAAAATATTTGAAGTTAGTTTTGGATAACTTGAAATAAGATAAATCTATAGTGGAATTAAAGAAATTCAGCTTCATGGAAGAGGAGATGACATATTTTCAATTTTAATATCAAAGGATAAGTTAAGAATGGACCCCAAGAAGGTGAAATAAATTATAGAGTGGCCTTCACCAAAGAACATGTTTTAGGCAATATATCTTCATGGGTTAGTAAGATTTTTAAATAAATATCAAAAACATTAGTATCATATGTGCACCCATTATGAAAACTATGAATGGAAATGAGAAAAAGTTTCAATGAATAGTTGTGGTAGATAAGACTTTTAAGTTTCTAAAAAAAATGTAATGGAACATCTGGTGATATCCTTTCCAAATTTTGTATATGCATTTCAAGTGGATTGTGATACAATTAGGACAACCATAGGAGTGGTGCTAAGCTAAGAAGGTAAGCTCATTGATTATTTTAATGATATTTTAAATCATAACAAGAATAAGTATTAGATATATGACCAAGAGTTATATTCAATGGTAATAAATCTTAAAAAGTGGTTTATTTACTTTTTTTTTGAAGGAGTTCATTATGTACATGGATAATAATTCTTTGTAATTCATAAAATACTAAGGTAACTAAACAAAAGATACATAAAATGGGTGGAATATATTCAAATATATTATTTTGTTTTGAGTAATAGAAGTTGGAATTCCAATAAATTTGTGGAATCCTTGAGTATGTGAGCTCTTGTTGTGAATGAGCTCAAGGTAAATGTCATTGTGTTGGTCTCAATTAATAATTTTTATGGATAATAATTGATTAATTGAGATATAGAAAACATGCATGAGTACAAAAAATGAGGAAAAAAATCTATGGTTGGATTACATGATTTAATATGGATTATTGTTTAAAAGTAGAAATTTATGGATACCTCAAGATTACATAAGAGATAACCTATTAAAGGTAAAAAAGGTTTAGATAGTAATTTTAGGTATGATAAGACTTTGATGCAATTGAGTGATAAATACTATTGGAATTGAATGAGTCATAATGTGAAGAAGTTTATGCAGAAGTGTAGAGTTTTCCAACATGCCAAGGATAACGTTTAGAATGTTTTTTATTGTATCATTAATTTCCCATTATATATATCCCATGGAATTTATTCAGTACTAACTTTATTTTTGGATGACCAAATAAACATCAAGTTAACACCTCCATATTTGTTTTTTTTATTATATTTTTTAAGATAGATCAATTGTTATCATGTAACAAGATGAGTGATGCCACACATATTGTCAATTTATTATTTCAATAAGTTTAAATATTACATGGGTTTGAAAGAAGTATTATATCAAATATAGATTAAAAAAAATTGTTTAGAAATTTTACATGATGTTATGGAAGAATTTGGGTAAAATATCAAACTTTTGTTCAATCTATCACCCTCAAACATATGGGAAAATGGATGTTTTGAATCAAAGTCTTAGTAATTTACTAAAATTTTTAGTTGGTGACATACCCAAATAGTGGGATTTGATATTGGCACAACCTAAATTTTATTAAAATGAATAGATCAACTTAATAACATGTGTGAATTATTTTAAGATAGTGTATGCGAGCAACCCTATAGGTGTACATGAATTGAAAATTACAACTAATAAGAGTAGTAGAAGTTCATAAGGTGAATATTATGGTCAAGCCATGAACGATGTGCATAATGAAGTCAATATTACACTTGAAGAGAGTGTTGTAAAATAAGAGTAACATGTTCTTATGTGAAGGAGATTATTTAATTTTGAGGTTGGGGTCTTATTCTTATCACATTTAAAGAAGGAAAGGTTTCTAAAGGGTGAGTAAAAAAATGTCAAGTGGAAGAAGATTAGGCCATGAAATATTTTGCGGAAGTTCTTAGTTAATGACTTTGAATTGGAATTATCAGATGGACTAGGATTTTAACCTATCTTAAGTTTATAGTATTTTACCCAGGGGTTGAGGGAAAAACAAGTGATATAATGGATTTTTTGGTCATGGATTAGATATGTAATTTTTTGAGATTACCCAAAGAGGATACGAAATTCATTATGGACATTCAAATTAGCAAGAAGACAAGGGACAATGAGTACTATAAGTACTTGGTTAAGTTAAAAGATAAAGAAGCCAAAGTGTTGGATATTTTTTTAGTGATGTCATAGTGATGTCATAGAGGTGTCCTAGTAAGTGGATGAAGTTCTTTGATAGTGCAAGTAATAATGACAAAGTCTGAAATGTTCTTGTTTTAGTGTGCTTTATGTTGGCTTGGTTGATCTTTAGTTTTGACATGGATAGAGAGGATTAGGGATGAGTATGGTGATTGAACCTTATGAAAGAGGTCCTTAATATTTTATATATGATTTTAGAGATTGTGCACATAAGTGTTATTCATCTAGTTATCCATAGTTTGCATCTAGATACTTTACATCTAATGATAGAAAATTTGAGTAGCCAATTTGATGGCATCACTAGTGCCACGTGTGAAGGAGTTAAGGGGAGTTGGTCATATGGTTATGATAACAGTAGTCCCTAGTTGTTTTATACCAGATCTCAGTAATGTGTCAAATTTATATTAAATATATCAGGGTAAAAATATGGATTCTAAGATAGATTTCATTATTTTTCCATATTTAGGCAAATTTGCAATATGGTCAAAAGGATTCGAGTAAGTAATTCAATGATAGAATATCTCACACGTGGATATTTTAGGAAAAGGTGGTAATATGGGGCTTCTCAATTTTAGACCTAGTTTATTTTCACTAATTTATAAATCATGCAATGGATAGCATCAAAAGATATGCATATGCAAAGTTGGGCTTCTTAGGTAGTTTGACTATGTTTTTCCATAGCCAATTTTGCAAAGGGGAAAAAGGATTCAAGTGATCATTTTTGTGGAATTATATATTTCATGTGTAAAATATTAAATAGAAATTGATCATATGGGTTTGTTTAGTTTTTAACATAAATTATTTATGCTAAATTTGAGATCATACATTGAAACATGGAAAAGTTATGGATGATCAAAGTTAGCTTCTCATGTATATTTTGACATAGTTGGCTCTGTGATAGATGTTTATGAGAAGGTACTTTAATGGTTTTATATCTCATATGCATGAGGGTTTCAAGAGTAGTGTGTCACATGGTTGGATTCTCCAATGTAAGGAGCTCATATATTCAAAATTTGATATCCTACAAGTAAGCATAAAAGAATTTATTGAGGTGAAAAAATGGTTACTCAAGCATATTGAAAGGGTCCCCATCCTTAATAATTTTTTAAAGTGTTAAAAATCAAGCAAGATCTAAGATTCACATTTTCTCCAAGGATTTAAGAAGCAACAAGATGAGGATCGGTGCATGATGTTTAAAAATTAAGTAAAGGTACATGATAATGATCCAACAAAGAGCAGGAATATGTACATATGACTGAATGGTGAGTGTTGATCATTAATGGCATGGTAGATCCTTATATATTGATGGAATGCATTGAGTCAAATATCCCAAATTACATGAGATGAGGTCCATATAATAGATATTTAATGTTTGGATTTGGTAATATATGCATTAAATCTTAGATAAGATCGATGGTGTGAGATTGATCTTAATCTGATAAGCCATGAGATTTGACCATTTTGTTCAAAGGTTAATTATCACCATTTACATTTGAATATCTAAATTTGTGAAGGAAACACAAATGTATGGTTTTTAGACCATAACATTTGATATAAGTCAAATTTTCTATTGTAGTAAAAATAAAAGTGGCAGAGGACTTCAAAGCACATCTAGAAATATGGATTTCAATATTTGAAAGTTTGTACAAACAAAGATATTAAGCTCTAAAGTTGACTATGTTTTTGTATATGTTATACAAGTGACTAGAGAATGATTTATGAGCTTATGTAGATCATGTTTTGATGTTTCATAGTGAATTGGATATTATGGAGTGTTGTAGACTCTATGAGGTTACTCTATGATTATTTTGAATGTGTGATCAATATATCTTTAGTATTAAAATTACTTAAGAATTTGATTATATGTTCGTTAATGGTGTTCCTATGTATAAGGACCATGTTTGAGTTGTTTTAGCATACATAGAGGTAAGCTAAGATGACTATGATCATTTTAGAATGTCTTGAGGTACATAGGGAGTGTACCTATATATTTTTTAATGTTCCTATGTTATTAATTTTATCAAAGAAATATAAAAAAGGTGAATGGGTCTCCATAGGACCTTAAAAGTGACTTAAGCCTATTTTGAAAGAGGGCAGTGCTAAAGTGTGATCCATATGAAATGCCTTAAAGATAAAGGCATGTAGTGTGGCTAACAAAGATTAGTATAGACTTGATAATTCATGATTTATCTATATATGGTAGAAACAAATGTGTTTGGTTATATATATTTTTTATGTGAGAGATAAGAGAGAGGATTGTGTATGTGAGGGAAGGATAGGTAATATGTCTGTTAGTGGAGTTAATGAGTAAAACATTTGGTTGACTATGTGTATGACCTTTAGGTCATGTTCATAATGTTAGGATAGTGATATTGTAGTTTTTACATATGAAAATAGGTTTTAATGTGTATATGAGGATAGTTTGATTGAAGAATGAAAGAGTTTGTGACTTGCCTATGTGAGAGGCCTATTTGAGATAGAGTGTTTGTGTAGTTGTCAGATAATCAACAGATCCATCATTAGGTGTTGAATACATCATCTATAATGTGGAATTATTCATATCAAGGAGGGTCTAAAGGATGTGATATTCCACAGGGGAAGTTGATCCTTGTAAAATAAAGTTTTACTAAAGACCTTTGATCAAAAAGACTTTATCAAGGTTGTAGGTGAGGAGGACTTGATTGAAGGTTCCTAATCAGAAGGGTTTGATCAGTCTCTTATTTGTTATCTTGTTATAAGATAGTATTCCATGTGTTTTTAGGCTTAAGAGTGGGTTTTATTTCCCAATAATATTTCCCACATAGACCTTGTGTTGTGTATGTGTTCTGATTTATGTTCATTGTTCATTTTTATGAATGATCAAAATGTTTTGTGAATGCTTATGTTGAATGCTTAAGTAATTGAAAGATTTTATAAATTATATTAGATTATTTTCCACCACTAATTCACTCCCTCTTAGTGGGTTTTACTTTTAATAATTGGTATTAGAGTGATTTCCTTTAGTAAAATCTTGACAACTTGAAGGTGATCCAAGGTACAATGGCTAGTCAAAATGTGTAAGGTGGTTTCCCTACTAAGCAAGTACCAATGTTTAATGGATCTAATTATGATTTTTGGAGTTTTAGGATGAATATATACATTATGTCCCTAGGGTTTGATGCATGGTAATCAATTCTAGATGGTTATGTTGATCTTGTTATTCCTCCATCTAGTATTGCAAATAAGAAGTTGTTTGAGAAAAACTCTAAAACAATAAATTCCGTCACTTGTGGTCTTATGTAAACTAAGTTCACCAAAGTAATTCACTTCAAATCTACCAAGGAAATATGGGATAATTTTAATACTATTTTGTAAGGAGATTCAAAGGTTAAGTTAACAAAGTTACAGACTTATAGAAGGCAATTTGAAAGTCTCAAGATAAATGAATAAGATATTGTGGCATCATTTTAGTAGAGAGTTGATGAGGTTGTGATCATCATCAAAAGTCTTGGAGATAATATGGAATAAACTATTAATTTTCAAAAGGTATTAATGTCTCTACACCTAATTTTTATCCAAAAGTATTTGATATATAAGAGAGTCATGATCTTACTCAGTTGAAGATGGATCAATTGCATGGCACCCTTACTGCTTATGAGATGAGGAAGAATGATGATATACCTCCAAAGAAGGAAACAACTTTTAAGACTGAAATTTAGACAAAGAATAAGTTCAAAGGTAAGAAACTCAAGGAAGATTAATTTCTTGATATAGATGAGCATGAACTAATTGATTTCGTTTCAAGGAAATTGAGAATAGTTTTAGGAAATTATAAAGGTAAGCTACCCCTAAAACTCTTCAATCATGGTGAGATAGGATATTTTTATAATAAGTGCCCTCATAAGTATAAGAAGGATGATGATGAATAACATGATCAAGGTCATGATGATGGAAAGAGATATTTTAGGTCTGATAAAAACAAAAATGGATTCAGAAGGTTTGATAACAATAAGTACTTGAAGGACAAAAAGAATCTCTAAACCAAAGAAGATTGTATCTCATAAAATTAGAGTGAAGAAAATGACTCATAATATGATCAAGAAGATGAATATCTATTCATGGCTAAGGAAGGAAGTTTCTCACATAAGAAGGTGTCTACTTGGAGTGATTTAGATGATGATGAAGATGAGGTGAACTATGAAATGACATTAACTAATGATGATGAAGAACTAAAGATAGAGAAGAAGATCAATAAGAAAATGAAATCTAAACTCAATGAATTTGAGGAGGAATTCAATTTTTTTTAGGTAAGAATGGATGAATATTCTAAGAAACATGAAGATATGGTCAAACATCTTAGTTGTTAATTAGATTTCTTGTTTACAAGCTTAAAAGCTAAAGAATATGAATGTGCAAGGTATGTAATTTAAAATGAGTCATTGAAATCTAAGTTAAAGAAGGTATATATTAAAGTAATGTCATTGTTGAGATTTAAAAGAGCTCAAGTGATCTAGATAACATTATGAATGATCAAAAGCATGCAAATGATAATACTGGTATGGGATATAAAGAAGAACTAGAGACTATAACTCAATACAAGAAGAAGACTAATGTGAACAAGGTGGATCAAAATTTAAAGACAAATAATTAGATAAGGAATTAAGTTTCTATCATAATGAATACAAAATATACCAAACCACCAGTTGCCATGAGGTATGTAAATTTTAATGGTTACTGCTATACTTGTAATTAGTTTGGACATAGAGATAGAGAATGTAAAAGACATATTAAGAATGAATTTGCTTAGAACTATGATGGATGTCATAATTAAAAAGGTTTAAGCAAGGTTGAGTGTCTCAACTACCATGATGTGGGACACTTTTCAAAAAGTTTTCCACTCAAGGTAAGACAAGTTAAGTTTCCTTCAAGAGATATTGAGTGCTACAATTATTATGAACTAGGACACATTACAAGATATTGTCCAGATTTGGAAAGGTAGAAAGAGATTTTTTCAAAATGTATGGTGTGATTAAATTATGAATAGAGAGGTCACATTGATATATTCTACAATCAAAGGCCTCTAAGATAGAATAGGTTTTATCAGGCTTCATGAGTGCAAGACATAAGATAAGATAATAAATGAAAACCAAAGGTGGTAAGTATGATTATTGATGAGACTATAGGTCTAAGTAATATATTTTATATGGTATAAAATGCATAAGAATTTTAAGAGTCCCAAGAGGTCTCATTGATTGCCCATGTTAAAAAAAAGAGACTAAGCTCAAGGAAAAGACCAAGGTGCTATTTGAAGAGAGTTCTAAGGTATGTATGAATCCAAGTGAACATCCTAAAATTATTGAATAATTGCCTAGTGATGATGATATAAGTTGTAAGGATGATTATTTAGATGAAAAGATATGTTATAAATCTATGTTGTTTCCATGTATTGATAATCCAATCATAGAATAAAAGGATAATGTTGTAGTAGTTAAGGAAGTTATTTCTCTAAAACAAAAGAAGAGGAAGAAGAAAAACCATAACTATATCGAAGTAAGGAGGAAGATGAATATGAGGATTTTTATTCATTTTAAGATAATTGAGGTATAGAGGGTGTCTCTATATATGCTTCTTAAGAGAGTCCTTTCAAGTGGATAAGCAAGTATTGTTGCGGTGCTTTTCAATTGGAATACTCTACAAGGTTAGATTGAAGGTTCCCAAATGACAAAGGTGGATTTGTGATTTTATAAGGTACCATTCTACATATAAAGGCCATTTGAACTTATTCTGTCATGTTCTATGTGGTTTAGTTGTCTAAAGGAATTTTGAAGTCAATTTGGAGACTTTGTTATCTCTTGAGTTTCTCATTTTATGTTTAAGAGCTTGTAGGTCCTAAAATAGGTTATAGGAATTCAAGGTTCCCAATGGTGTGGAAGCTCAAATCTTGGTCCAAAAGTATGTAATGGTTATCCCCAAGTGTACAAGAAGTTTCAAATGTGGATGTTGACTTTATTTATTTTAAGATTCTAGGGTTTTGGGCTCTATTAGAAAAGTGGTCAAACTAATGAATTAAGGTATGAGGCTTCTTAATTTATTTAATGGGCTAAATGGGTGGTCCAATAAATCTTGATAGAGAATTGAATGTTTATGGTTCTCAAGTTATTCTTGTTTATGTCAAAATGGAGGGATGATTGGCTAGTGGGTTTGTAAAGAAAATATGTTATAGAGGATGATCTTGTTGTATAAAATTGGTGTGATCAAGGGGGCATATGAGAGTGATATAGATATGAATTTTCATGTCTTTAAATTAGGTCTACTAAATTTTTGGAATTTACAAGTTCTAGGTAGGGTTACAAGAGGACTATACTGGCCTAGTGAGAAGAGTGATTTTATTCAATTTCTCAAAAATATCAAGGCATGTGTGTTTCCAGGTGAGTTATCAAAATGGTTTAGTTCATATTTCCTATGTGGTGAGTGGAATGATACTCTAAATATGTTCATATAAGTGTCTTAACAAAGAAGGTTGGTAAGCCTGCATGGTGGTTATAAATGGTGTGTGGAGATCTGAAGATGCTCAAGTGGTACAATGGCTCAAAAATATTAGGGGGAACCCCTCTTAGATGTCCCTTTTTGAGTTCCATCATATTTTTGTATTTTTTATGATTTTTTCTTCATTATTTTTTGTGCTTATAAAGTAAGTGTTGGCATGGAGCAAGAGGAAGTTGTCAAGGCAAGAAGAGGTAGGCTCAAAGTAAGGGGGAGTTTGTATCATCTTTCTAATATGGTCCTTTCCTATTTGATAATATTTTAAAGACCTCAAGATTAATTGGTTCCAACTTTGTCATTATGTCAAAGGGGGATAAAGTTCATGTTGTGGGAGTGTTTGGAGATAGAGAAGGTGAGATGTATATTGTTATATATGATGTTTATTAACATCAATGACAAAGAGGGAGATTTTTGGAGATTTTGTAAGTGATGTCATGGTGATGTCATGAAGGTGTCTTGTCAAGTGGATAAAGTGATTTGATATCCCAAGTAATAATGATAAATTATGTATGTGCTTGTTCTAGTCTGCTTTATGTCAATTTGGTTGATCTTTAGTTTTGACATGGCTAGAAAGGATCAGGAATAAGTATGGTGATTAGATATTGTGAAAGAGGTACCTAAGATGTTATTTATGATTTGAGAGATTGTGTACATAAGTGGTATTATTTTGGTTTTCCATATTTTTCATCTAGACACTTTGGGTCCAATGGTAGAAAATTTGAGTAGGTAGTTTGATGACATCACCAATGCCATGTGTGAATGATTTAAGGGGAGTTGGTCATATGGTTGGGATCATAGTAGTCCCTATTTTTTATGTGCTAGATCTCAAGTCATGTATAAAATCACAATTAAATATATGAGGGTGCAACATTGGATTCTAATAATATTTCATTATTTTCCCATACTTAGACAAATTTTTGATATGGTCATAAAGAGTTGAGTAAGCAGTTTGATGATAGAATATATCGCATGTGTGGATGTTTTAGGAGAATATTTTCATATGGGTATTTTTTAGTTTTGGACTTAGTTTATTTTTACAAATTTATATATCATGCAATGAAGCACATAAAAGATATAAATATGCAAAGTTGGGCTTCTAGGCAGTTTGACTATGTTTTTTTATACTTAGCCAATTTTGCAATGAGGTAGAAAGAGCCAAGTGAGCATTTTTATGATGTTATATCTTTCAAGTGTGAAAGATTCAAGAGAAACTAATCATATGGGTATTTTTAGTTTTGAACATAGATAATTTATAATAAATTTAAGATCATGCACTAATGTGCGATAAAAGTTATGGATGATACAAGTTGGCTTTTCAAGAATATATTGACATAGTTGGCTCTATGATAGATGTTTATGAGAAGGAAATTTAATGGCATTATAACTCACATGCATGAGGGTTCTAAGATTAGTGTGTGACATGGTTGGATTATCTTATGTGATGATATCATATGGTCTAAATTTGAGATCCTTTAAGTAAGCACATAATATGTTATTAAGGTGTAAAAATGGCTGATCATGCATATTGAAAGGGTCCCCATACTTAGTCATTTATGAAAGTGTTAAAGCTCGAGCAAGATCTAAGGTGCAAGTTTGCTTCAAGGAGTGAGGAGGTAGTGAGATGAGGATAGGTTCATGATGTTTAATGATTAACAAGAGGTACAAGATAATGATCCAATAGTAAGTGGGCGTTTGTATAGATGATTGAATGGTAAGTGTTGATCATTAATGACCTAGTTGATCTGCAGAGATTGATGGAGCGCATTGAGTCAAAGTTTTCATATTACATGAGATGAGGTGAGCATGGAAAATGTTTAACATTTGGATTTGGTAGTCTATATGTTAAATCATAGACAAGATCGATGATGTGAGATTGATCTTGAGTTGAGAGGACACAAGATTCAAGCATTTTGTTTGAAGGTTAAATGTGACTATTTGCATTTGAATATTTGAATTTGTAAAGGAAAGACTAGTGTGTGGTTTTTGGAACATAAATTTTGATAGAATTTGAATTTTCTATTGTAGTAAAAATCAAAGTGGTATATGACTTCAAGACACATATGGAAATATGGATTTGAAGATATATAAGTTTGTACATACAAAGATATTGAGCTCTAAATTGGATTGTGTTTCCGTATATATTTTTCAAGTTACCCAAGAAGGATTTACAAGCTTAAGTAGATGACGTTTCAATGTTTGATTGAAAATTGGCTAGTAGGGAGTGTTTTAGACTACATGAGGTTGCTCTATGAAAATTTTAGAGGTGTGATAAATATATATATAATATTAAAATTACCTAAGAAGTTGACTATATGTTTGTTAACAATGTTCTTATGTATAAGGATTGTGTTTTAGTTATCTAAGCATATGTATAGGTAGGCTAAGGTGATTGTAACCATTTGAGAATGTCCTAAGAGACATAATGAGTGGACCTATGTATTTTTAAATGGTCCTATGTTGTCAATTTTATCAAAGATATATAAAAAAGGTGTATTGGTCTTCATAGGACCTAAAGGTGACTTAGGCCTATTTTGAAAGAGGACAATACTTAAGTGTGATCCATTTGAGATGCCTTAAGAATGAAGGCATGTAGTGTGTCTAAAAAGGATTATTATAGACTTGATAATTCATTATTTCTTTATATATAGTAGAACCAAATGTGTTGGGTTATAGATTTTATACGCGAGAGATAGGAGAGATGATTGTGTGAAAGAGGAAAGGATAGGCAATGTGTCCATTAGTGGAGTAAATGACCAAAACAATTAGTTGACTATGTGTATGACCTTTAGGTCATGTTCCTAATGTCAAGATACTACTATTGTAGTTTTTGGATATATGAAGATGTTTGAGTATACATTTAAGTGTAGTTTGAGTGAAAAAGGAAAGAGTTTGTGATTTGCCTATGTGAGAGGCCTATTTGAGATATAGAATTTATATAGTTATCAGATAATCAAGAGATCTATCGTTATATGTTGAAGACATCAATTCTAAGGTGGAAGTGTTCATTTTAAAGAGGGTTTATAAGACTTGATCTTCCGTAGGGGTATTTTCTCCTTGTGAAACAAGGTTTCACTAAAGACCTTTGATCAGAAGGACTTGAACAAGGTTGTAGGTCTAAAGGACTTGACCAAAGGTTCCTAGTCAGAAGGACCTAATTAGTCTCTTATTTTTTATCTTCTTATAGGAAAGTAGCCCATGTGTTTACAGCCTTGAGACTGGGTTTTATTTCGTAAGAGGGTTTCTCAAGTAGTCTTTGTGTTGTTTATGTGTTCTTGATTATGTTCATTGTTCACTGTTATGAATGATCTAAATGTTTCATCAATTCTTGCATTGAATGTGTAAGTAATTGAAAAGGTTTGGAAATTGTAATAGATATTTTGCCACCACTGATTCACCCCCCCCTCTCAATGGGTTCTGCCTCTAACACAAATATGAGACTTAGATAAATGCATACAATGTTAAAAAACATGGTAAGACTATAAAGGATGTCACAATGGGTTCATGAGTAGGATATCATAGACATTTTAATTACATTAGGTATCCCATGGAGGAACATCATGGTCAATGGAAACTTTGTGTCAATCACAAATATTTAGCCTTATATTTTTATTTCTTTTGTGTCAATTTACCTATTTTCATAATATGTTTACCCTCTAATAATGATGCATAATTATTAATTTACCATGCAATAGTGTGAATATATTTCATACACTTCTATCAATTTTGATTGTCTTTTAAGTTACTAACATTTTGGCAAAGATGATTCTTAAAAAGTGAGTAAAAATAGTAGGAGATACTTATTGAGATCATATTATACGTATATCATGAGATGTGTATTAATTTTTATGTAAATTGAATAAATAATGTTAATGTACATATATTTATGACATCTATCATTCAACCTAGAATGTCATGTGAGCATCAGGGACATAACATATTAATTCTTCAACATATAAGCACATAAGTCAAAGATATTTCAGGAGGTACTTGGAGAATAGTTTATGATCCTATGAGTTGAGTTTATATATTTTTAAGGTCATGCATTATCATTCAATTTTTTAGTTTGAATTTATTTGTTTTTGTGATGTGTGGAAGGAGTTGTTGTTAATCATTATGTGTTTAATAATGAAATTTATGGAAACTAAAGGCTAATATATTATTTTGAAATTTTTGAGACTGTGAAAGCTAAATATATACCCCATGAATCTAGGGATGCAAAAGGATATTATAATTAGTTAGATAATTAATTTTTTATAGGAAGATTGAACTAGTGAGGAGGTATAAAAGGAGAGACTAGGAAAAAATGTATCTTCTTCATTTCAAATAATAATGCAAGGAATATGTGGTGTATTTTACATTTTATAACCATTGTAATGTTTTGAATGAATGAAAACCCAAATGTTTTAAGTGTTCATTTTTGTTTATTGGTCTAATAGGTGTGTCTTGGAATGATTTAATATCTAAGCATCACTGAGCTAGAGGTTGTCCTAAAGTTTATACCTTATCTATGATTTCACCAATTTAACTTGACATGCTCAAATATTGTAATCCAAATCTGTATCTTCTAAGGAATTTTCAGCCAACCTACTTATAGGGGTTGAGCTTTATTTTCAATAATATAACTTTGTAACTAATTCATCTAAAATGTGCACATTTAATATCTCAATTGATACATATTTAAATCAATCCATTGAATTTGTATTGGAATACATAATTTTATCTTCCATGTAGTTATAATTAAATATTGTCAATTAAATATTTTATAAATGATAGAATTTATGCTCAGTTATCTATACATGATGTTTTTGCATATTGTTCATTATCATGAATTTATTTCACTTAGCCTATTGCCTTTGGAAATACTTCATCCAAAATACTCATCAAATTAAAATTATTATACTAGAAAATGGTAAACATTCTAATATCTTAGAATAATCAAAATTCAATCAGTATCTAATAAAAAAATTACAATTAGCCCAATATTATCTTAAAGAGTATACCATGTTATTTAGATATGATGTATGCATTAATCTCATCCCTTGCATTAAAAAATGGGCATAAATCAATATTTAAAAAAATATAACACATGTAACATTTTACCAAAGAATTCATAAGGATTCAAATTATTCACATGTTATATTTAAAATATGGGTATTACAAATTCTTGATACATTATACTTATAGGTATAAATTTTAGGATCACATGCCAAGAAATTATATTTAATTAGATAAATAAAAAATTAAAAGATTCAAAGATAATGTAAAATTTATATTCTATGATATAATTCATGATTCAAAGGTTCATAATATAGGTTCAAAGTTTCAAATCAAGTACAAAATCAAATAATTGATAGATATGGACACATAGATACATATTATGGGGGAATTTGAAATTAATATATAATCAAATTTCATAAAACCAAGTACCTAGTTATACAAACTTTGTATATACACAAATATTATAAAATAAAAGTTATAGGTTTCATATATAGTTAAAATTGAGCATATAGTTACATAGATTCTATATTATTGGTGAAAATTCAAGGGGCATGGTACTTATTCATGCATAGTTTCAAATTTAAAAATGGTGCATTTATACATCTTTTCAAAGCTCAATGGGAATGATAATTGTTTATGCACATTCTAAAATTTCAAATATCATGATACTTGTTCATGATTTTTTTTAGGTTTACAATTTATAATTTCAAAGAGAAAATTTTTCTATTTTAATTTAAAAATAATGTCAATGTAGTCATAATGAGGGAAGAATATTATTCATTCTCTTTCTATTATGTAAATAAAATATGTATAGTTTCGTCTTCTATGATTTGATATATTATGGGAAAATTATGTTCAAGTCTAGTGACACTCAATGTCCTTAAAATTACTTATAGAAAACCCATTGTGTTTTTTAAAAATATTTTTTTCTATTGTGTATGTTTGAGTTTAGTGACACTGAATGGCCTTAGAATCACTTATATTAAACCCATCACACTTCTACCTTATTTGGGATTGGTATAAATAATAACTATTATCAGTCATAAGATTTAGAATAAGCATCTTCCTAGTTCATAACCTTTATTATTTATTTAAAAATTATTATTTGATCACTCTTAACTCATCAATTATTCAACATAAACAATTATTCTATATGAATTATACTAAATGGGGGAGTACTTATCCAACCTATTATCTTTGGAAGAAAATATTAAATATAGAATATTTACATAATTAAAAATTTTCAAGGGTTTAGTGACATGTGAATACATATTTCTCTCCCATTACCACTCTATGGATTGATCATTTCCTTGGCTAGTAAATGAGTAAGACCAAAAGAATCCTCTTTCCAATCTATGCACCACAAGAATTATCCAAATGGAAATTAATAATACATAAATATTGGTGTAACATTTCCTCAATATTTTCCATTTGCATATTAAAATTAATAGTTTCAAATTTTATATATGAGCATTGAATACTACATGTGTTACTGTAGGTTATACATGTTGATGATCTTACCATAATCGGTCAAAGATGCTTACGTGAATGTTTTAAAAAATAATAAATTCATGGAATTAATATTAAAAAATTAATAAAAAAATAATACAACCTTAATAACTCCAGAACCATACTCAATAATAACTCACAAGTACAAATTTTGACATAAGTTTCTTTTATTCCTCTAATTAACTAGTTGTAAGCTAGTGAAGGTAATTTTAAAATGCTCATGACATGAAGAATAATAAGAGATAATTTAAATTATATTAATATTATATATGGTTAAACATTACCTTGATATCACATGAATTTTTTTATGTTCCATGGGATTAAATTTATGAACAATCATTAAGAAGGAAAGGTGTTATAAAACCCCAATGATTGGGTTTTATGAAATGTAATTATATTTTTTAGTTCCTTATTTCAAATGAAAATTTATATGAGATATTATTTGGTATAAATAAAAATAATAAATTTTCATAAGTAAAAACTTAAATGAAAATAATTGTGAAATGTAAAGGTACAGGGTGTAGGGTTTCAAGCAAGCAAGAAAGACAGTCAGAAAATGCATTTTTTGAGAGGTTTAAGAGATTGTTTGAGCATATACAATGGAATTTAATTATGATAAGGTTTATTAAATATAATAATAACAAATTAATTATGTTTTAATACCTTATAAAACTAAATAAAATGGAAAAACTCAGACCTATAGGCATTCATAGATGAAATTGTACAAGCTAGGAAACACCAAAAAGTACATATTTTATGTTTTATTAAATGAAAATTTCTAAAATTTTACATGAAGGTAAATTTTTATATAATTGAATGTTTAAAATAGATTTCATGTCCATAATATATCTTGGTATAGATAAATTGACAAAACACAAGTATGTTCATGAAGGAAATCAAGGTTTTTTCATTAATTTGCTCACAAATAGAGTTAGAAATGAGTGTTTTAGGTCCTTCCAATGGAAAAAAAATATTTGAGAGTGTGTATACTTATTTAAAGGTATGAATAAATTTTAATTAAATGAAAACCAATTCAAAATATTATCTTCTCATTAAAAAACATCTCTTGGTCACCTTATGAGTAACAAGAAAAAAATTTGTTGTAAGTTTTTGTTTGGGAGTTTGGTGAAGAGTTTTGGATATTTTAAAAACTTTCCAAGTATAACCATTTATACCTATATAATTAAGATAGGAAGAGTGTTTTTTTAGTCTTTTAATAAATCCAAATCATGGTTTCTTGAGTCCTAAAGAGCAGAAAAGAGTATTTTTTAAGTTGTACATGGAGTTTGTAGCTAAAGATTTGTTTGAAGGTATATTCTACCATGGTGATGATGTTAAAATAATATTTAGAATCCTTATCTAATAAAGTAATGAAAATTCATCAAGATATAGGTTCTCACAATGCATTCAATAAGCTTATCAAGTTGTAGAAGATAGACATATCCAAGAGGAACCAATATGGAGAGTTGTTATCATTATCATCGAATGTAATCTTAGTAGGGGTATTTCATGGAGTTTAAAAAAAAATAACCATGTTTATATCTCTCTCTCATTTTACACCACATTTTAGCTAATTTTAGACAAGGTCAAGTCAAACATTAGGAGACCTTCAATCAGCCCTAAAAAGGAGGATTTTGAAACACGAATGAGTGGAGAAGTTGAATTAAAGTATTGGTTAAGATTTTAGGGCATATTTTCATGAAGGATATGTATTCAACAATAAAAATACAATATATATCCTACTATGCCCCCACTTTTGGCTAAATTTAGAAAATGTCAAGCCAACAAGAAGAAGAAAAATGCATGAAAGATGCAAGTCAATAAGCTCAAGTAAAACTCTAGGTTACAAGTCAATATAAGTGAAATCAAAATCCAAGATGCATTAAAGTTAATTGAATAAAAACACCAAGATGTATTCAATATGAAAAAGAGTTAAGTGAAGATCAAAAGTTTAATGGAAGATCAAGGAGTTAACTAAAGATGATCAATCTCTTCAAGACTCAAGCATCAAAGCATGCAAGAATCTTTGAATTTTTAAAATTATCTCTCTCCTACTATACCATTTTCTAAGAAAAATTGTTTAAACTCAAAATTATACATTGTAATCTAGAAGTGGAAGGTTAATATGGTGGTTGAATTAAAATTTTAGATTAACTAAGTGTGAACTTTAGTTTGAATGAGGACTCATATCAAGTTTATTATATCTTCTCTCCTTGCTTATATTTTATATATCTATATTAATTTTTTAATAAAGAGAAGATTATGACTTTATCTTAAAAAAATATAACAATATTTTTTATACCTCCCATTTGAAGCAATAAAGACCTAATTTTTCCTCCATTTTTAAATTGTTCATGAAGTGTGTTTTTAATGTTCATTGATGTAACTTAGTGAATGATTGATTTTACTATGTTTATTTATAAATATATCACCTTTATGCATTAAATAAAAACTCTTTCATGTCATATAAACTATCTACGTCTGATTTTTACTTGATCTAAAAGTCAATTCAATCATTGTTCAGTCTTTTTAAGTGTTGTCCCCCAAAAATGTCAGCTATTTTCGGGACAACATTTGAATTATTTTGGTCCTATAGACCAAAATTATCTCTTCCCTTTCCAAATTTTGTCTTGGGCATTCAAATTCATCATTTTTTAAGCTTTTTAGAAATCTACAGACTTCAAACAGGCTCATTTCTTCAAGTTCAATGGGCTTCACGACTTCTACAGGTTCAATCAAGTGGTTCAACACTTTGTTTCAACATTTGGTTCATCCACTCAGCTTCAACACTTTGATTCATTCTTTGGTTCAATCAAATGGTTCATTAGTCAGTTCAAAGCTTTGTTTGAACCATTCAACCAAAATTTGGTTCAATGTCTTGGTTCAACGAAAAGGTTCAAAGCCTCGGTTTGATGGTTGGTTCAAACGGTTGGTTCAATGTCTTGTTTCAATGGAATGGTTCATCACCAAAGTTCAAAGGGGCAGTTCAATGCAAAAGAAAGCTTCTCAAAGGACAAGTGCCCTTGTGGAGGACACTTAATTAATAAAAGCACCCTTTGGAAGGGTTGTTTTCAAGGAAGGTGAAAGATAATTATTTTAGATTTGTTCAAGGCATTTAAAATTGTTTCCCCAGACTTTTTATCTGTGGGAATTTTCCCTAAGAAAATGTCCGTGGGAGGAAACATAAGAAAAGCCCAGGGGATATCTGGAAGGTCACCCGAAGAAGCCCAAAAGGCCATTTAAAGACTACTCAAAGGATAGATATCCTTATGGGAGGCTATTTCAACTCAAAATGGGTCATTTCTCAAGGCTCGAAAGGGCATGTCCAATCTAGAAAAGTGCCAAATAGAAAAGCCGAAAGAAGACAAAGGAATGACGCACCCAAAAATGTCAAATTCAACATAGTGAATTAGCCATTGATCTTTTAAACATATAGACCAAAATACAATCACAGATCTCAAAGCCAAGACTAGCAAAACGTGGAGAAAGAACATAACAGTAAATTAAATCCAAGACCCGATTCAATTAGCCAGACAAGGAGGAATGATGAAGATAAGATCAAATCACCAGGTGGAACATTGAAAGCTACAAACTTTCAATAAGTGTGACTTATTTCCTTGCATTGATAAAATCAAATGGGTAAAGTGCCCCTATGTTCCAGTGTGTCTTCTTAACAAATTCCAACACAAAATGATGTATTACTGTTCCTGAGTCCTTCTTGAAATGGCTATATAAGGGACTTTCTTTCATTGTAAAAACATCTTCATTTTGACAATCTGAATGAAACTCTGCTAAAATTGAGAGGCATCATTAAGACTTTGTGCTCAATCTGTTAATCATATACTATTGATGAAAACAAGGGACTTTTTCAGATTTTGTGTTGTGATATCTTTTCTATTTCATTATTTTAATAAGCAAGATTAGTAAATTAGTCAGAAAGGTGTCCTGAAGAATCAATTGTGGAGAGACTTTGTGCCCCCATAGCTACCTTTAGTGTGTTTCCTTTTTCATTACTATGTAAAGGACTTTGAGAAGACTTTGAACTTTCATTACCCTTCGTATATCAGTCTTGAGTATTTCAGGTACAGACTTTGTGTTGTGTCTTGATTTTCTGGTTCTCATACTCCCAGTTATGCTCTACTTTAATTTCCAAGAGTATTCTTGTGGCTGGCTAAATAGTTTTTCTTGAAAGAAGAGGAGAGATATCTATCATTCCCTTGAGTTTTTCATTTATTTTGTATACATCATCTTTGAAGAAAGAGAGATGGATGTCTGGTCCTACCCTTGAGTATTATTATTTTTTGTTTATACATATACATAGCATATCCATAGGGAACCTCCCCCTGATGAGAGGAGAGAGCAGTCTCCTTCTAATGTGATAAACTTACACATTAGGATGACTAATCTTCTTGCTTTGGCTAATAGGACCTATTTTGTTTACCAGTACACTGATAGACAAAATATTCAACCAACAATTTTTAATAACTCTACTGGAGAAGAACATGCAGTCCAAAGCCTTAAGTTTTAGATTGAAGTAGTTCCTTCCCTTATCCATTATAGAGTCTGGTGACTCCCATCTAGGTCTTACCCATTATCCATTTATATCCTTAGCATTTTTATCCATCTCTATTAAATTATCTAGTCTGCAAAACTAGAGCTACTGGGAAAGAAAGCGTAGTTTGAAGCCTCAATCTTTAAGCTGAAGCTGAGCCAGTCCTTTTACATTTTTGTTTTGTAATCTAGAAACTCCACTTAGATGTGTTATCCCTATTTTTCATAATCTAATCATGGCAGTTTGAGGCCCCTGGGGTAACTCATTTGGCCCACTTAATCTAACTCCACCCCTGCATGAGCTACCACTCAATTCAAGGAAGAATTTCCCCAAATTCTTTGGTGATGGAAGAGTCCATCCTGATGAACACATTACAGCCTTCACCATTGCCTGTGGTGTGATAGGGATGGAATTTGAAGATGTGGTAGTCAAGGTTTTTGTGGAGACCCTATAAGGTGCTACTACAGATTAGTTCTACCATCTACAAGCTAGATCAGTGACTGACTGGGATACACTTAAAGCCAAGTTCGAAGCAAGATTCAAGCCCACAGAAGATGCACATGCCTTGCTAGCCTAGCTCACATAGATGAAGAAGGAGCCCCATGAACCTATGAGGGAATTCATTGCCAAGTTCAACAAGCTGAGGCACATGATTCCCATGATCACCTAGCTTACACCTCAGAATCTCATGTGTTTCTTCATCAATTCATAGCTGCCTGAAGTGAGTTTTCTATTGAGACAGGCTACACACATAGACCTTAAGGCTACTCAAGACTTGGCTACTGAGCTAAAAGATGACCTTATCTTGGTAGGAAAGATAAGGAGAGATCCTAATAGAAATAGAGCTTCATCATCTTCTAAATATTCATCTACAAGTACCACTGATCCAATGGTGCAAAAGCTGGCAAATGATTTACTAGCCTTGAAAAGGCAAATGACACAAAGTATGTTTTTTGCTCCTCTATATAAAGATATACCAAGGAGGACATTCCCTAATCAACCATATCAAGGCAACGCTGCCAGAAGTCAAGGGCAACAAAATTGTCTTCCTCCCCCATAGAGGAATCCTGCCCTTGAAGCACCTCCAACAAACTTAGTAGTTGGATATCTAGAAATAGAGCATGTTTCCTATTTCCAACTTGAGTTAGAGCAAGAAAATGGCACTAATCTCTTTAGGGAGGATCTATAAGAATCAACTGCTGACTCCCACATTGGTTTCTTAAATTATCAGGATGAACTCAGAAGTGAAGGTGAAGCAGTCAAAGGATCATACGCAATATTCACCAGGTCCTAAAATCAGTTAGCTCAGTAGGTTGACAAAGAGAAGATAGAGGAGCAACCCCAAATAGCAATTTCAATTATTGAGCAAAGAACCCCTCTTCCTTTTCAATCAAAGGACCCAGTGATTACCAAAGAAGTAAGTACATCGAACATCTCTGCACCTTCTACTTCAACTTCACAAACTAGTCCTCCCCCTCCTAAAAATCAAAAGGATGAACTCCCATCTTCTCTTCCAAGTCCATTCCAATCATTTGACATGATTAATCATGTTAACAAATCCAAAATTTAGATGACTGAGTTTGAATCCCTACAAGCAAATCCTGAGTAATTGGACATTGATGGAGAACCAGGTCCAGACTTGTCTGAGGTAAAAATTGTGGTCACCCAAATGTCAGCCCCTATAGCTCAAATTATGTTTGAGCCTTTAGGTAGGGGTAATTACTTCTTGACCATAGAGTATGTTCATGTCTCAGCTGATGAAAGTCTTGTAGCTGGTAATCCAAGATTTGATCCAAACAAGGCATCAGAAGAATTAGTAGGGTGCAGTATAAACAAGGAAGGATCTTCCATCTCTAATGAAGATAAATCTGATAAGAGATCAGCTTCTGATGATGACAACAATTCTTCCACCAATGAGGAAGTTGGGACTGTGTTGATATCTCCTCAAGGAAATATTCTTCCTTTATGTAATTTACAAGTTAGCAACACCTTCAACATAGCTAGATGCAAATCTCTATTACTCAGATTAAAGATTGCTCAAGATGAAGAAGTCAAACTCCTTCACATCAAAGGAGATGCTAAGCTGATAGTTTGTTAGGAGTTTGATATGGATAATCCAATCATATGCTGGACTAAACCAGCAGAACAACCAATTATGGTAATGGACCATGCTACTACAAATCAAAATTAGCCAAAGGAACCCTTCGTAATGAGAGCAAGGAGTTATGGTTTTTATTTTGAAGACCACATCCTACCACAGAGCAAAAAGAAGGGAAGACCAAGAGGAAGATGCAAAAAATTGGTTTCCTGGTGGAGAGCTCCATTCGCCCATCATTGTTTCTGGGGATAAAATGTCTTCTTGCTGGTTTACCAAGATGGCACACTATTTTCACTATCTCTCAAGAAGCAAAATCTAAAATACTTCAATTCTTGAAGTATTAGATCATTGCATGTGTGTGTGTGTGTGTGTGTGTGTGTGTGTGTGTGTGTGTGTGTGTGTGTGTGTGTGTGTGTGTGTGTGTGTATGTGTGTATTTATACAGTTTTTAATTATATTTTGTTTTGTTTATATCTATTTTTGATGCCTTTCATTTTTGGGTAGCATGACTCCATAACCCAGTGGCATACTTGAAGACACTGGAGATTCTAAATTCTACTCCTTTCAATTCATTTTGCAACTGACAGAAGTTCCCCAACTGGAGCCAGCTGTTGTCCCCCAAAAATGTCAATTATTTTTGGGACAACATTTAAATTATTTTGGTCCTAAAAACCAAAATTATCTCTTCCCTTTCCAAATTTTGTCTTGGGAATTCAAATTCCTCATTTTTCAAGCTTTTTAGAAATCTACAAACTACAAACAGGCTCATTTCTTCAAGTTTAATGGGCTTCATGACTTTTACAGGTTTAATCAAGCAGTTTAACACTTTGTTTCAACATTTAGTTCATCCACTTAGCTTGAGCACTTTGATTCATTCTTTGGTTCAATCAAAGGGTTTGTCAGTTAGTTTAAAGCTTTGCTTGAACTGTTGAACCAAAATCTAGTTCAATTTCTTGGTTCAATGAAAAGGTTCAAAGCCTTGGTTCGATGGTTAGTTCAAACAGTTCATTCAATGTCTTGTTTCAATGGAATGGTTCATTGCCAAAGTTTAAAGGGGTATTTTAATGCAAAAGGAAGCTTCCCGAAGGACAAGTGACCTTGTGGAGGACACTTAATTGATAAAAGCACCCTTCGAAAGGGTCATTTTCAAGGAAGCTGAAAGATAATTATTTTAGATTTATTCAAGGCATTTAAAATTGTTTCCCTAGACTTTTTGTCTGCGAGAATTTTCTTCGGGAAAATGTCTGTGGGAGGAAACATAAGAAAAGCCTAGGGGATATCTGAAGGGTCACCTGAAGAAGCCCGAAAGGCCATTTAAAGACTGCCCAAAGGATAGATATCCTTGCGGGAGGCTATTCTGACTCAAAATGGGTCATTTCTCAAGGCTCAAAAGGGCAAGTCCAATCTAGAAAAGTGCCAAATAGAAAAGCCAAAAGAAGATAAAGGAATGATGTGCCTGAAAATGTCAAATTCAACACAGTGAATTAGCTATTGATATTTTAAACATACAGACCAAAATACAATCATAGATCTCAAAGCCAAGACCAGTAGAAAGTGGAGAAAGAACAAAATAGTAAGTTAAATCCAGGACCTGATTCAATTAGCCGGACAAGGAGGAATGATGAAGATAAGATCAGATCGCTAGGTGGAACATTGAAAGTTACAAACTTTCAATAAGTGCAACTTATTTCCTTGCATTGATAAAATCAAATGGGTAAAGCACCCCTAAGTTCCAGCATGTCTTCTTAACAGATTCCAATGCAAAATGATGTATTATTGTTCCTGAGTCCTTCTTGAAATGGATATATAAGGGACTTTCTTTCATTGTAAAAGCATCTTCTTTTTGACAATCTAAACAAAACTCTGATGAAATTGAGAGGCATCATTGAGACTTTATGCTTAGTCTGTTAATCATATTTTGTTGATGAAAACAAGGGAATTTTTTAGACTTTGTGCTGTGATATCTTTTCTGTTTCATTAATTTAATAAGTAGGATTAGTAAATTAGTTAGAAAGGTGTCCTAAAGAATTAACTGTGGAGAGACTTTGTGCCCCCATAGTTTCCTTCAGTGTGTTTACTTTTTCATTACTATGTAAAGGACTTTCAAAAGACTTTGAGATTTCATTGCCCTTCGTATATCACTCTTGAGTATTTTAAGTACAGACTTCGTGTTGTGTCTTGATTTTCTAGTTCTCATTCTCCCAGTTATGCTTTACTTTATTTCCAGGAGTATTCTTGTGGTTGGCTGAATAGTTTTTCTTAAAAGAAGAGGAGAGCTGTTTGTCATTCCCTTGATTTTTACCTTGGTTTTGTATACATCATCTCTGAAGAAAGAGAGATGGATGTCTAGTTCTACCCTTGAGTATTATTATTTTCTATTTATACATATACATAACATATCCATAGGGAACCTCCCCTTGATGAGAGGAGAGAGTAGTCTCCTTTTGATGTGATAAACTTACACATTAGGATGACTAATCTTCTTGCTTTGTCTGATATGACCTATTTTGTTTACCATTACGCTGATAGACAAAATATTCAACCAACACTAAGCTAGTGTGAGTGTTTGTCTAGAATTATATGTGAAATATTGATGAAAGAGTCATTGTATGAAGATGAAGTGAATTTTTATAGGTTATTTGTCTTCGAAAGTGTTTATATTATATGAATAATTTACCTTAACATTTGTGTATCACCCTAATTTTTAGTTTTCATTTCCATTTTTACCTTTATCATTTCTCCCTCTACCCTTTTCCTAGTCAAGAAAGCACATAATTAGATATTTTAGAGAGAATTAGGTGAGTTTACCAAAGGGAACTAGACCTTAATATATATATTATATACAATATAAAATAATACACCTTATATATTTTCCATTATATCAATAGGAGTGAGTATAGGCACATGTTATTATAAGGGTAGACTTCTAAGTGATAATAGTTTCTAGCATGCTCGATGGGAAAATAGCTTAAAAAGATTGATAAATATTGGTGATGGTTTTATAAATTTGTAGAAAAGAGATTTATCAAGTACTCAGTATCTAATGACTCTAAGTTATACATAACTAGTTTAATTATTCTAAGTGCCTAAAGAGCATCAATTGATATGTATTTCAGTCCTTCATTTTGTGAAAATGTAACTGTTATACCTACATATCAAGATAATAATATTTATGGCTTCACCTAAATTAGACTTAGACTAGTAGTATATTATTATTCTTATGACATTTACCCCCCTCCCATCCCTAATAATGTTTAAAATCATTATTGGTAAAGTCATTTTCTCTCCAATCATCCTAAAAAAAGTGTGCAAGAGATAAGACTTGACTTTGAGATATAATGTATGGAGAGTGATAGAAAGAGGAATACCATAGGTATAATTAAGATCTTAAATATCAAGCCTATATACATTAGCATGAGATATAATTAGTGAATAGATACAATAAGGCTATAATAGAACTAGTATAATAACCTCCCATAAAAATACATGGAATTGAGTCCAAAATCCTAATTTGGAAGCAAGAAGAACTAAAACCCATTGAACCTTGAAGAGAGTCTAATTATTTCAAAATTCTAATTTTTAATACTCTTAATCTTATGAAATATCATATGTTTGTGCATACTTCTCCCACTCTTCCCCAAGATCATAAGACCATTCCATCATGGAAACCTTCATGGGTCAAGACCCATCATTATGCCATGCCTAATATTTATAGAAAGCCTTTTCCCATGCTTATCCAAAATTAATAGATGGATAAAGTTTCTTGAGCCATCCACCCATCCATAAACTTGAAGTTTTCCATGAATATCAATACTATGAGAGGTTGATTTCTGAGTGGAAAGAGTAGTATGAATCATCCTTAAAACAAGTTCCTTTGCAAGATTTGATGATTTCACAGTCCATAAAGTAACATAATAGTTTTTTGGAATAAACTATGTAAAATTTTCTTGCTTCTCAACATTTTAGATAAATGTTTTTGATCATTCATCACAAAAAAATTTATCTTGATTAAGGATCATAGACGTGGATCTAAAATGTTGAGAAGTAATAAAATTTGACACAGTTTATCACAAAAAAATATTTTGTTAAGTTTCTTTCCCTTATTTTAAATAAATATTAAATGGAAATATTACTCAAAAATCTCAAAAACTTATAAATTTGCCTTAAATACCTCCATATAATCTTCAATTTTCATCCATACATGAAGTTAAAAATACCTCCAAGTTTGAAAAATCAATTAAAGAGTGGAAAGAGAAGGATAAAACATCTTCAATTCAATTATCTTATCCATTACTTCAAGAACATCATAATCAACATAGTAATATTAAATTACCAGGTTGGAATGACACTCTAAGAAGTTTCAAGAAACAAAATTAAGCCTATATACCTCCCACCATATCCTTTTTTTAAGTAGGACCTATTGTATGCAAGGAAAAATAAGAACATCTAGGTGAAGAGGAGAATTTGTCTAGAGAAGATGATCAAGAGTTATGTTGGTCAACTGAGATTTAATTTGGAATATAACAAGATCCTATTTCATCCCTTGAGGAGACATTAAAAAATCAAATTGTAGCTTCAAGTGAGACTCAATAAGTGTATCATGAGGATGTTCAAGATGATATGGCAGCAGCTAGTAAGATTGTAGCTACTAAGGTTTAAAAACATACTCAAGAAGATGTGATCAAAGCATATTTTAAGAAGATCCTCATGAATATAGAATGTAGTATTTGGATCTCCTTGAAGATCTTGAAATAATTGAATCAGTTAATAGTTAATATGGAATATCTAGTGATGTCATATAAATCTAAGAATATTATTTTAGTGAGCCATTAAAGGGTGAAATTATAGCTATATCTATGAATCAAAGTGTGGTTACATTAGAGAGCTTTCTCAATGTTGAAGATAAACATGAGGTAAGTATTAAACCACATGATTTGTTTATTTATATTTTATATATTTTTTATTCAATTGATTCACTTAGATATAAGCCAAAGAAGTTGATAATTAGGAAAAGCATTGATCCAACTAGAATGACACTCAAATAAAATCTTGTACATCATATTTGTCAAAAAAATGGAGATGAGTTAAGAGGTTTTTATTGTGATATAGGTGGATACTAAATATTATTATGTATTAATTTTTATAGTTAAATTTACTCAAAGTTTTTTTATGCACATTATCTATTATTTTTTTTAGTTTTCACTTTCCTCCAAGTGATATCTTGCACATTTTTCAATTGGTAGTTGTTTTAGGTTTTTATTCAATAAGTTTTTATGCACATGTGTTTTAGTTGATTGAAGTAATTTTAAATTTTAATTTTTCTATTATTTTAATAAATACATATACCAATGGATATAGCTACTGGTATTGAGTGTTTAATAGGCAAACATCCTAGCAAAGTCACCAAGAATGCTAACAATTTTAACACCATTGGTCAAAGTTGCTTGTGTGTAGGTTTTAAAGAAGATTATATTCATGGAGTGATGATTAAAAATGTTTCCAAATAATCATAAAATATTTATCAATCAAAAACCATGCTCAGTAATAAATCATTATTCCAAATTTTTAAAGAGGTTTCTTTTATTCCTCTAGGTGGCTAGTTTCAAGCAAGTGAAGGAAATTTTCAAATGCTCATTACATGAAGGAGAATAAGAGTTGGTTTGAATGGTATTAATGGGAACATATGAAATAAATATTAGATTCATTTTTTTAATTTTATATTGTATTAAATTTATGAACAATTGTTAAGAAGGAAAGGTGCTCTAAAACCCTTCTAAAACCCCAATGGCTCAGTTTTAGGAGATGTAATAGAATTTTATAAGTTCATTTTTACAAATGATATATATATAAAATTTAATAAAAATTAATACATAAACATTTGAATTCAAATAATGGATGAAGGTAAAGGTATAGAATGCAGGGTTTCAAGCAAACAAGAGAGACAATAAAAAAAAGACATTTTTGAGAGGTTTAAGAGATTGTTTGAGCATATCCAACGGTTGTAATTATAATATGGTTTATTAAATTTCACAATTAAAAAATAATTAGGTATTTATGCCTTATATAACTCAATAAAATGGCAAAACATAGACCTACAGCCATTTACAAATGAAATTATGCAACTTACGAAACACTAAAAAGTGCATATTTTGAGTTTTATTAAATAAAATCTCTTAAAATTTAAAATTAATGTATAATTAGAATAAATTTAATTTTTATAATTTTTTTAATGTCCTTATTTTACTTGAGGAGATAGAAAATAGGAAATTATATGTCTATTCATGAAGGAAATCAAAGTTTTTTCATTAATTTTCTCACAAATAGAGTTAAAAATGAGTGTTTCAAGAACTTAAAATAGAAAAAAATAATTTTTGATTTCATATAATTAATTAAAATTTATTATTAAACTCTAATTAAATCAAAACCAATTCAAAATTGGTTTATCTCATTGAAAAACATCTCCCGGTCACCCTACGAGTAACAAGGAGGCACTTTTTTATAATTCTTTTATTTGGGAGTTTGGTGAATTATTTTGGATATTTTAAAACTTTTAAATGTTTTAACCAGTTATACCTATTTAATTATCATATTATGAGTGTCTGGTGAGGCCTAAAACTCATTTTAGACCCCCAAATCTAAATCAGGGTTTCTTGAGGCCTAGAGAGCATAAACGAACATTTTTTGATGTTTTATATGGATTTTAGATATTAAAATAGATTTAAAGGTATATTAAACCATGGTTATGATGTTAAAATAATTTACATACTACTTATGTAATCAAATATTTCAAATTCATCAAGTTTTATGTTCTCACAGTTCATTCAAGAAGCTTGTCAAGTTGTATAAGATAGGCATATCTAAGAAAAACTAGTATAGAGAGCTATTATTTTCATCATCAACTAAAATATTAATATTTATATTTCATGTAGTTTTAAAAAACATAAAAATTACCATTCTCTCTCCTTATACTCCCTATTTGAGCTAATTTTAGAAAAGGTCAAATCAAACATCAAGAGGCCTTCAATCAAACCTCGAAAGGTGGATTTTGAAATATGTAAGAGTGTATAAGTTGAGTTTAATTATATTTAAATAAAAAAAAATTATTATCTCTCCTAATTTTCCCACCTTTTATCCAAATTTATAAAAATCCATGAAAACAAGAAGAAGAAACATGCATGCTAGATTCAAGTCATGAAACTCAAGTCAAACTCTAGGTTACAAGTGAAGATAAGTGAAATAAAAATCCAATTGATTTAAATGTAAATAAAATAAAAATACAAGATTAATGAAATATCAAAAGGATTCAAGTGGATATCAAAAGTTTGATACAAGATCAAGTTAACTGAAGATGATCAATCTCTGTAAGACATAACCATCAAAAAATGCAACAATCTTTGAATTTTTCAAATTCTCTCTCTCCTAATATTCCATTTTCAAATTATTATTATTTAAAATCAAAATTATATGTTTTGATTTTTAATTGGAAGGTTAATATGGTGGTTGAATTAAAATTTTAGTTAAAATAAGAGTGAACATGGGTTTGCATGAGGACTTATCTGTAGTTGTTTGTCTCCTCTCTCCTTGCTTATCTTTTATATGTGTATATTATTTTTCTAATGAAGAGGATATTATGATTTTGGGTTAAAATAAATTCTAATAAAATTTTTACTACCTCACCTTTGAAGCAGTAAAGAGTTGATTTTTCCTTCATTTTCGTGAAGTGTGTTCTTAATGTTCATTGATGTAACTTAGTGAATGACTAATTTTCTTATGTTTAAGTCTAAATATATCACATTTATACAAAAAATAAAAACTCTTTTAGGTCATATAAAGTGCTTAAGTCTGATTTCTACCTAATATATAAGTGAATCCAATCACTATTCATTCTTTACAAGCTAAAGTGAGTGTTTATCTAGACTTCTATATGCAATATTAACGCAACAGTCATTATATGAAGATGAATTGAATGTGTGAAAGTTATTTAGATTCCAAATTGTGTCAATTTAGTCATAATTTACCTTAAAATTGGTGAATCACCCTAATTTTTAGTTTTTTTTTCCATTTTTAGCTTTAACATTGCTCCTTCTACCCTTTTTGTAGTCAAGAAAGAATAGAATTAGAGAGTTTAGAGAGAATTAGGTCAATGTACCAAAGAGAACCATCCCTTAATATATATATATTCTCTTTAATATAATTTCCAACACCTTATATATTTTCCATTTTATCCATACGAGTCAGAATAGGCACACATTCTTGCAAGGGTGCAGTTTTAATTGATAATAATACCATTGAAGTATCCTAATCAATTAAAATTTCAATTATAAGGACAAAGTGCATCCCACACACTTATAACTCATTTAATTTACTATATACATTTAATTACTAGAAAAAATGGGGTGAAAATTTGGATGCCAAATTTTGGCACAATAGAATATTTGATGTCATTTATGGTAATTTTACACATATACACTATTGAAAATGAAGAAGGTATGTATTAACACATTTTACTTGGGTCTTCTCAAATTTATTTGTATCTTGGTCTATATTTTTATTCATAGTTAAATCTTTTTTGGTGTGTTCTCAATGCTTATATTTTATCTTTATAGATAAATCCAATATTTTTGGATAGGATGGGCCTATGACCCTATCTACATGGAGTAGACTTACCCAAGTGTAGTTTTTGAAGTATATTTCGAGACTTTTTCATTTTAATATTATATTTTTATATTGAATCTTATTTTATTTGTACTTTTTACATTAATATATCCATTAATTTTATGTTTAAACTCTTTAAATACAAGTCTATTTTAAGACATTTTATGATGATAATCATCACTCTCAAAAGCTATTGAAATATTTTCTTGTTTTATGTATAGATTTTTTGAAGCTATATTTAAGTATTTAAAAGCGTGAAGTCACATTTTCATGATTTTATTAAGGGTAAAATGAGATAAATATCATGTATAATTTTCACACAAGTAAATAGGTGTGAGAACTATAATTGATTTTGATCCCTCTTCAAAGTATTGGTAATATAATGAAAACCTTGTTGATTCAAAATGGATTGACAATGTTAGTCCAACTCAATCCATTTCAAATGATTCCACATACCCGATACATATATATATATACACACACATACATACATACATATATATAAGGTATGTGGTGTCATTTGAAATGGATTGAGTTGGACTAACATTGTCAATCCACAATTGTATGTATAACACATATTCATTTGTGTGAAAGTTTTAATACATATTTCCATGATATTTATCCTATTTTACCCTTAGCATAATCATGAAAAAGTGACGTTAACCTTTGAAATCCTTGAATCTACCTTCAAAAAATATATACATAGAACATGTTAATATTTCAATATATTTTGAGAGTGATTATTTTCATCCTAGATCAACTCAAATTATAATTGTATATAAATATTTCAATAATTAAATTAATTGATCTATTAGTGTTTAAAAAAAACTAAAATATGGGTCAATAGAAATAAATAAGTTTCAATTAAAAGTGTCCTGAAATATACTTCAAAAATTACACTTGGGTAAGTCTACTCCATTTAGACAGGTTTCAAGGCCCACCCTTTCTAAAAAAAAATGGATTTAAAATTTTATTTCAACTAAATACATTTAAAATTATAACACCTTTTTTTTTTTTTTTGTGAGTGTGTGTGTGTGTGCCCGCGTGCATGCGTGCGTGCACATGAAACTAGGGGTTTTCATTATATTTAATTTTTTTTAATTATTAATCTAATAATTCATCAAAAACCCTAATTAATATAGGTGAATTTGGTGAAATATTCATATTTTTGTCATAATTAATGTATACAAGTCTAAGGTAAATGGACACAAGAAGCCTGTATTACTATCTAGAAAGAATGATCCTATCTAAGAATATTTTTAGTTTTTATTTTTATCTATAATTTTCAAAGTTTTATTTTATATATTCTTAATTATTATTTTGCATCCTACATTTATAAAACATAAATGAAAACACTTGTATTAGTTATGAAAAGATTAAAATGTTATTATTTTATGGTTTAATTTCTTAGTTGATAGATGTGTGTGTGTGTGTGTGTGTGTGTGTGTGTGTGTGTGTGTGTGTGTGTGTGTGTGTGATGATGATGATGATGATGATGATGATGATGATGATGATGATGATGATGATGATGACATTCATATGATTTTATTTTGATTATTATCTCTTAGGTATAGGTACTAATTATTTAATTTTCATGGTTTTAGGTAAATTAAAAGAATTAACTAGGCCCAAAGGGGAAAGAGTTATGTAAACTACCATAAAACAACATTTTACATGCATAAATATGTAAGATAAAAATTAGAATTTCCATGGTTCCATCAATAATTTTTTTTAGGTATTTAATAAAAATACCATTTATTGTTCATAAATTAATTTCCTATTTTGATGAGATGTCATTTACATGAAGCCAAGCATGCAAATTGTGTGTTATTTTATTGAGTAACTTAACATTTTTGTTTTGACCAAGCATTTACATACACTTAGTGCATTGATCTTATTTTGTTTATCATAGTTTGTGTTATATTTTTAATTATTATGAAATTTAACCCTAGGTTGGTAAATAAATAACTAATAAATTAGGTAATAAAATACTATAGTATAAAAAACCACTAATTTCAACAAAAAATGATTTATTTGAATATTCTATAAATATAAATGAAATATAAAAGGTGTAATTATTTGGAAAATATAAATGAGATGAAAAAATAGAAGTTTTGGAAGTGATGAAAGAGTTGGTAAGATTGTCATCAATAGATAATAGGTGTTATAACCTTCTTTAGATAATAGTACAACCCTATTTACTAGTAGTGCACTATGCTATATACCTTCTATGTAACACTAATGACCTAGGTAAAGTAGTGAAATTTTGGGTAGAAATTCAATCTATCTTAGGAAACATGTTCTTATATGACTGAGACCTATATTATTGTCTATTCTACACTTCAATTGATTTAACTATGAAACCCTAAACCTTCATGCTTTCTAGGGTTTTGATGAACACAAGAAAGATAGTGGAATTATTCAGGAAGGTTTAACATGAGATCAACACCCCATTTATTGAGTGTTAACTACATAATAATACCTTGAAAAGGCATCAATCTTGATGTAGTTCTCCCAATCTAAGTGTTGGTGCAAGTGAGAGTGATGCTAGTATTCCTAACTATGAATTCCAATTTGAAAACTTTGAGTGTGAAATGAGACTGGAAACCTAAGTAAAAATGAGATATGGGGTGTTGTATATGGATGTATACATAAATATGGATAAATAAGGATCAATAACCTTTGTTTTCACAAATATTTATTAGCCTATTCATGATAATTTATATCTATCTAATAAATGAATTAGAGTGGTCTTTATATAGTGTTTTAATGTTTGTCAAGACATGAAATGAGTTTAGGTCAACCCTAAGATGCTTCAAGAAGTGGAAATCTATCCTTTAGGGGAAAGATAAGCTAAGGGTTAATAATGCCACCCCTTTTTCCAATAGTGAATTTCAATATAGACTAATGGGGACATGTTATTTTCTAAGTGGCTAGCACATGTGAAAGGATATTGGGAATGCCTAGGTGATGGATTGATGCAGCTCTTTGTATATCTAGGCATAGGTTAGATGTTCATAAAATCTAGAAAAGGATCAAAAGAGGACCTAATATAGGTATAGGTCTAAAATAAGGATATAGTGGTTTCGAGTGACACTCATTACATTAAAATGGCATTTTACATGACTACATTTACCCCATTTATTTTATAAATGTAATAAAGTTAAATGACTAGGATAAAAGGAAATAAAAATGTAATTAGACATACCTATGAGGTGAAGCACATGAATGTGGATCTGAGTCTTTGAACTATGTTCCATTACATGTCCTACAAATGAAGCATATATGAATTAATTATTACTTAATAATTATCAAAATCCAAGACAAAACTAAGTAAAGTTATTTGGGAGAGAGGAAAGGAACAAATTCACCTCACTAGGTATGCAAACCAATGCTAAAATTTGGTGAAATATTATGTGCGCATGTAGATTGTGATAAAATAGAGAGTATCTTGGATTGAGTTAATTTATTTCCCAATACCCATGTGTGGGTGGCTAAAGAAATCAAGATAGTTTTGACTCCATCATTTACCACCCCTATTTAATGATCATAATCTATGAATAGCTTGTATTAGACGAATGACTTATCCAACCCTCTTATGTAGGTGGCTCAATAACTCATGTAGGTCATGACTCCATATTTTCCTACCCATGTGTAGTAGAAGAAGATTAAATTCAAATGTGTGGTGTCATAAAGCTATAAAAGATGGTTCTAGGCCACTAAGGAATTTTAAAATTTAAAATAGCTTAGGGGCCACTTGAGAACTTTGAAATGTAAAATGGCTCAAAGATCACTCAAAAACTCAATAATTCTAACCACTAAAGATATAATGAGGCATTAATATCTCGTAATCCTACTGAATATGGTGTTTGAAGTATATACATGAAGAATGACATGAATTTGTCATTTTATCTGAGAGACCTAGTGCAAAATTGAGCATATGAAAAAAATGTGTTAGACACATGCCCCCAATTCTAATATTTGTACATAGGGATTCTAGACTGAGTTATAGAAATTTGTGTTTATACATATCTAAAACTAAAATGGAAGTAATAATGTCATGCATGATACCTCTATGTAAGAAAACATGTGTAATTATCTATATAAACTAAATATATACTAAGCATTTATGATAATATAAAATTAAGACTGTACAAATTTAAATGATACCTTCTTTACCTTTCTAATAATTTTAGAATTTTTATTTTTGAGGCTACTAGAAAATAACACGTTAGGTGGAATATAAAACACTATGCTCTTAGTAGTGTACAATGATATTATCCAAAATTATTGTTTCTAATAAAAATTGAGATTGATCTATGTATGATGATATTTCACTATATTTTCCTAAGTTTGTGCTCTATAATCTATCTACATGCTAAAAACTATGTTTTGAGTGCACTAGGATGGTCTGATCTCTCTAACAAAGCCTTAAAAATGCTCCTATTTTGAGTGGAGTTTTTGAACACGTAAAATATTTGTCCTCAAAATAAAATTTATGTATAATGTGTATTAGATTATAAATATATGATATATACATGATAAACTAATATAATGTGTATACATGACATCATAACATAAAAGAGAGTGAGCAGAAGTTGGAAATGTATGATGTATGTTAGATCTAACATTCAAAATATTGTCAAGATAGATAAGGTGATGTAATATTTTATATCAATAATAAATCTAAATATAATCTGAGTAAACTATTGGGAGATGGGGAATAATGTCCATCAAGTAACCCAAGGAGGAAGGGGAGATGCATAAGGTCCCTCATGGAATCAAAAAATAGATGCAAAAGCAACAAACATGACACAAGTGTTATTTCCATGATGCATACATTAAATCATAAAAACAAACACATTTGGCACACATATTATGCTAATGGGAGACAATACAAGGAACATGGCCACAAATCACTAAGTATGATAAAAATAACACATACAAGGACATGTAAAAATTTCAACATGCATAAAAGAACATGGAAGTTTGGCTTAGAGACACATGTAATTACAATTTTAAATGTCCACATATATAATAAATAAGCATACACAAGAACATGAGCACATGTACAAAGCATAAAATCATTAAAAGGATAATGGCATATTCAAATGCCCTTGAGTAGATGTAGAATCAAAGAGACACTCAATTCTAGACCAATAAATCAATAAGTGAAAGTATGCAATAATCATGTAGTAAAAATACATAAAAGAGAAAATATTTACATATGTTGAGTCTATAGTAGTATTATGAAAAAAAAAATCGGTGTAGTATAGGATGATCATTATCAAGATATAATCAATGTTGAATTTGTGATATTGAGTATAGAAATATATTACCTGGTAAATTGGAAGTTTTGTGTATGATGTCCCAAATGGGATAATATATCAAAGTAAAATCCATGTGTATGTGTAACAGCCCCTAATGGGTATATATTATAAAATTTAGATCTATGTAGAGGACCAAAGTCTTGTAATAATTTGTGAATACTCAAAGGTAATAAATTTTATCATGCATGCATGATAAAATTAACTACACTAACATAGATATCATATGTAGTACTTGGAAAATAGAAGGTATGTAAACATGTAAATGCATAAAATCTAAAAAATTTATTTTTTGAGCAACATTTGAATGTGTTTATTGAGTATAAGCCATGTAAAATCAACATGAAAATTAAACTATGTACAAGGAGCAAGAGAAATGAAACTATGTACAAGTAAATTTAAATAATAAAATAGTGTATAAGTAATATTGAAAGTAAATGATATTATGTACAAATTAAATGTAGTGACTCTATATATCTAAGAGCATGTCCATAGGACATGGATGGTAAAATGGCATATCTAGTGGGAGGTCATCGAATGTCAAATACTAAATCTACCTAAAATCAAATAAATCATCATGATTTTTACCATCATACCATTATATCAATATAAATATAGCCTTATCCTTAGCATTAGTATATATTATGTGCATTCAAATAACATTTTATACTATGTAAGAAAACTCATATGTAGTCCTAGGGTAGACCACATTAGTCCATTGGATGTCTATATGAAATATGTGATTTTTATTGAGGCCATCATGTAAAATGCAAACTATGTGTCCCTCATAATTTAAATTAAAACATTTGTTTATCTTATTGGCTATGGCATCCATTGCCTTTAATCAACTAATACCCAATGTAACCTATATGAGAGTACGTACACTCATGAAAATAATTAATGTGTTGTCCACATTAGGGATACATGGAACTAGTAGTGTGATATGTCCTAAGGATTCTCGATAATGTATATCATGTTGTAGCTTAGAATTTTGATACCCTATGTATTTTAAGAATGCTAAAGTATAAGTATTGGGATGTTAATCCTCATCTATAGAAACATTAAGGATGTATTACTCCTTGATAAAATCTTAAATAGTGAATGCATCATTCTTCAAATGTATAGACTGGTAAAGAGTCCATTGTGGTTCCTATATTGGTGGAGGTAGAGGCTATCAAATATTGATAATGCCCTAAGCTTTGATGTTATTAAATTTTTATTTTTATTTTTATCATGTTTAATAATCCTAATAAAAATACAAAAGAGTCTATCATCCTACTATGGAAATATTCCAATAGATATGTGGTGAATTATGGCTAATTTCATCTATCCTATATTTAGTAATATATATAAGATTAAATGTGGTCTTTCATGTGTACTACCTCCTTGAATTTAGATAATTAGGTCAATATATATAAATGTAACCATATAAATTGAGGGTATAGAAGAATCAACCTCTAACTATAAGTGAGTTATTGGTCCTATATTTATGGTATTGGGAATTGGTGATGATGTCTATGTAGGGAAAGACATGATTTACTTAGAATCATATATGTACTCTTTATGGCCTACTAGTGTAAATCTCAATCCACATAAATAATCATCAATATTAATGGGTGTTGTATTATCCTCTATGGTGGTTTTAGAATCTATACCTAAGTTTCTCATGTATATTTCCTT
Source organism: Torreya grandis (assembly GCA_037957365.1). NCBI lineage: Eukaryota > Viridiplantae > Streptophyta > Pinopsida > Cupressales > Taxaceae > Torreya > Torreya grandis. The sequence continues at coordinate 755,904 of JARHVA010004454.1, forward strand.
TGAGATAATAAGTAATAATAACTATATGAAATTAAAAGTGAATTTGATCTACAAATTAATCCTAACTCAGAGAAGATAAATCATCTAACTATACCACTAATAATATTTATATAATCAGGGTCATCCTAATACAGATCTATTAAACCCACCGAAGGGTTATCTTATCATATAATATGTCTATAGAGGGTTATAATGCCTCTAGTCAAGAAATAACACATAATAACCCTAGTTAGTCTAAGAATGCAATAAAAAATTAAATCTAATCTAGTGTTCATTAAAGCTTGTGGTGTAAATGGGGGATAAACATAAACAATAAACATGTAAAGAAAACATCTCCATTAGCTAATGGTGATTTATAAGAAGTGATGTTTTGTTGAATAAATTAAGAATGTATAATGGACTATAGTCTATCTAAGGACCTCCTAGTGTATCTCAAGCTTTCAAAAGACAAAGTTTTTCCTTCAATAAAGGTGAAATCATAAGTGGTGACTCTTTAATTAGAATAGAAGAAATGTAAATAAAGAACTGTAAATGAATGATTCTCTCTATTAGAAATGAATTGAAATAGGGGTTTATATATCCTAATTTGAACCTAATCCATTTTTAGATTTTTAGCTAATGCAGTCAGCCTAGTTGACCTTGTTAGTTATAAAATATAGTTGTTAGGTCCCAATATAGGTAGCCTAGGTCAATGCAGTCCTATAACATTCACCATTTCTAGAACTAGGTCGACCTATTCAACTCATTTAAAAACTAGTTAAAATGGGGCTTGTTTAGGTAGGGTCTATTTTAGGTAGGGAATTACTTATATAAGTGTGTGTTTGAGATGTAAAATCTTAATAAAACATATATGAAGGGTTTGTATTAGTTTTATATTGTGGTATAGGGAACACCACTTTCATGAAGCACCAAAGGTCTTCCCACCCCTTTCCCATTGCACCCTTTAAGGTATGAACACAGAGAGATTGAGATTCGATGGATTCTTGAAAGAAAGGAAGTGTTAGTAATTAATAAATATTAAAAAATATTATGTGCATACATATTCCCCACTTGAATATCTTCACGTGTCATGAAATTGTAACATGGGATTTTTCTTCGAGAAAAAAAATAGAAACACATGAAAATAAGCTCACTAAAAATAAAACATTGAAACTAATACTTAAAGGAGATGAAATTAAATAAAAGTACCATACACATACCTTTAATTATCTTTTCATTGAATAAATGCATGAAAATATCCTAGTCTTGATCATGGAGGATGCAATACCTAAATTTGAAAAAACCTAGGGATACAATACTAACAATAAAATCAATGTGTGCATATGTATGATGGTCAAAGTAGCAATGAACAACTCTCAAAACTATTTAAATTATTTAGAAAAAATGGCAAGATAGGATTGTTAAGTCTAGGTTATAACAAAATATCAAGCATGTAAATGAAAAAATGATGAAAAATGAATGTATGAGCACATTAAATCACATTGGGAAGCATGTGAAACATAAATGATAAAGAGGAATGTATAACTTAATAAATCAAGTATGGATTCATGTAAAACATGACATGAAAAAAAAGAATTTAGAACATAGTCAATCAAGTTAGGAATCATGTAAAATATAAATGACAACAAATAATGTAAAAATTACTAAACAATTTTGGGAATCATGCAAAACATTTCAAGTAAATGAAATATCATGTGATAAAACTCTAACAATGATATATAATTAAATGAAAATTAACCCCATGTAGGATAATCATGTCAAATCAAACTTAAAGAAAGCCTAAATGAATAAAAATGAAATGTAATTCAAGATGTAATATAAGTATTTTAAATCATACATTAATAAAAACATGTATGTAAAATGACCTATGTAGAATAAGTGAATCCATCAAAAATACAAAATAACATGATAGACAGATGATTCAAAATATATAAAGGATGAAACCTCAAACTTAGTGATTGTTCTAAGATATAATGTAAGAAATCATAAATAACTAATGGAATTACTAGCATGACAATGAGATGTTGTGGTAATCAAATGGTGTAAGGGTGTTTGTGTGAAAAATCCGGTCATATCTAAAGCATTACAATGTAACTCACAAACTATAAACCAAGAGGCATAATAAGGAAAATGTGATCAATGATGTGATAAGCTAAAATAAATATCTAAAATGTAGAATATAAGGAAAATATGATGTAAATAAGAATTTTGAGGCACCACATGGGTGATGTGAACATCCTTAGCATAGATGAGACACATTAGGAAAGTGAACAAGGTTGGGAACCATTAACAACACTTTGAATAATGAATAATAAGCTTGGGGTAATTAGAGAATTACATAAATCATCCCATAAGGGCTAAATGCATGAAAAATAAAATAGACCTACCTTCCCACAACAAGTTCCCTATTCTTTAGGACCCTTAAAGAGTCATCAGTCTACTATGAAGATTGGGCATTTTCATGACAAAGTAGGTGTAACTATAACTATATGATATAATGATACTTCTTATCCTAGTCTACTAGCCTACCACACCCCAATGGACCTTTAATTTATCATGAGGCCAATTATGGACTTTAAGCTTCAACTAAGATAGGATGTGTCAAATGTAGATCATGTCTTTTGGTGTGATCTAACTTTCAATATTATTTTTTCTTTTTATTTATTTTATGATTTATATTTTTAACTCTTTTGTATTTTTATATTCCTTCATATGGATTTTTAGAAACAATCATGAGTGATTTATTTGACAAATACAAGAGAGATTACACTTGGTCACTAGAGAAAAGAACATAAATACCAAGGTGTCTAAAGACTCTTAGGATTGCCCATAAGTGCATAATCTCAAAATTGACCTATATGTACCTAAAATGAAAGGAAATAATGGAAATATGGGGATCATGAGGGATTTATCCATGTAATAAGTGATATAATGATGAATATGCTTGTATCTGATCATAAAGAGGTAAAATAGTTCTATGAAGGAGATGGGACAATGTATATGATAGTCATGTCACCAATAAAGTCATAACTTACAAAGAATCTAACACAGGTTCTTATTAATGTAGTAATCATCTTAAAAGAGGTATGAACGTAAATAATCATCTCAAAAGAGGGATAAAGTATATGATCATCCCTAGAAAGGGAGAAAGTAAACAAGGTTCAAATAATCATAAATATACCAAGTCAATAATGACCTAAATAGTTAAAATGATACCTAAGAACCACAAATGAAAATAATTCCAAATGTCATAAAATTAAATAAACAAAAAGTAAACAACAATGCTAATAAAATAAAATAAAACCAAAGAACCCAAAGAACCCAAAGGAAATAATGGTGCTAGTAAAGTGTGTTTGTGAGGAAGACCTCCTCAGATGAGGTATTAAATGCAACTCATAAACCATAAATTTAAATAAAACCAAAGAAACCAAAGAAAACAATGGTGTAAGTAAAATGAAAGTAAATTAAATAAAGTTCATAATAAAAATAAACATGAGACAAACATAATAATCAAAATCTATGATAATGTCTATATCAAAGGTGAGCATATGAAATACAAGCCTATGTGTCTCAGAAGGTTTTTTGAAGTTGAATTTATTTATTATGAAATGTAGAATAAGATAGGGAAGAATAGGATTACCCAAAGGGTAAATGGATATATGGATAGGTATCACAAAAATATCAAAAGTCAAAAATGATATCTGGATGGGCATTGTAAGATACCCCAACATGTGATATGGAATGAGCTGAAGATAATATATAATAATGAGTTGAATTGGTCTAATAGGTGCATTTAGATACATGTAAATGTGTTAGTATGTTAGATTTTGAGTATTTTTATCTTGAAATAGGAGATGTTAGATAGGTATGAAGAGGTATATAAGGTAAATGAAAACCATGTATGATTCTCTTTTGGGTAGGAATTTTAACTAGGCGTTCTTTGGGTTCATGTGACCAAAGAAGTTGATGACTAACAAATGAAAGTACCCATTTTAAGTTTTTTGTATTAACTATAATTTCCTTATTGGTGTATAAATAAGAAACAACTATGGTTTGGATAACATTAGTAGATGAGGTAGAGGTACGAGGTAATTGTTATTGATCATTAGGTATGTGATGTTGATGTGATTCTTTATATTAGATTTGTGATGCTTGAAGATAGTATTGATAATTTTGTTTTTTAAGAGTATCAAGATTTAAATGTGGACTAAGAAAGGAAGAAATAATAAAATGATTAAGATCATGACAAGCATCATGGGAATGAAATATCATAACATGCCACCAAATATCAGGATTGTCCCATTTCAGAAAAGGTTTGGAAGGATAAAAGTTCATGGGTTTAGAGGGTGTAAATTTCTTCTCAAGTTATTATATACTGAAGGGAGGGTGGGTGGCATTAAAATTTGTTGAATTGGATACCCAATTTTGAGTTTATAGAGGCTTATAAGAATCAATGTTATGATAAAATAATTTGAAAGGTTCTTTGGTAGTGTTTAAACTATTTAGGCTGTAAGAGATGTAATATTAGGTTTCTAAATGGATTAATATAGTAATAAATTGATATAAATACTAGAAATAGTTAATTCGACCAGTTTTTCATAAAATACTAATGATACTAAGAAAGTGTACTTATCTAAAACAAAACATGAATTTATTTAAGTCAAAAGGCTCAAATAGGATTGAAAATCAGTCATGCATATTTCATTAGAGGAGAATAATTGAAAATAGTCCTTATAAAATAGTGCCCTTATGAGAATAGTAGCACTAATGGTGATAGTGTTCAATTATGGACCTAGTGACTTTATATGAAAGAGTTGCCTATAACTTTCAGAGATTCTATGAGATGGATTTATAGACCTATAGGTGATTATGTGACTCCTGAATGTTTGTATGTGTCACTATTTTTCATGGATCTCTTTCAAAATCTTAATTAAAACTTGCACACATAAAACAAAAACTATATTAAATGCAAAATAAATGGAGAAAACTAGGTTGTGGGATATTATGATCATGCAAGACATAACCCATCTTATGTTGGGTGCTACCTACATTAACCCCAATGATAGGGGTCTCAGATCACATGTAGTTATCCATTAGGGAGTGTTCATAATCAATGTACATGGTATGTTATAATGACCTTCTCTTAGGCCCTTCTTTGATCAATCATGCAAGTCTAAATGTGATAGTTGAGTAATATGAAGTTTTTTAAATTGTACCATTGACTAGTTTTATGTAATTATGTGCCAAGATACTAAGTGCTAGTTGTAAAATGACTCGAGAAGATATTTACATAAAATTAAATTAAATTTTAATGTAATAGCCTTGTTCATTGGATGACAAGATGTAAAAGAGGGATATAAACATAAGAGAAGGCTAAAGGGAGGGTTAGGACCCAAAACATAAAATGGAATGACTGATGCACACTAGCACCAAAAGTAGACACTAACTTCAATGGTGCTAGTATCCAAATAAGGGTGTTAGTGATATAAGGTCCCAAAATAGAGCAAAGACCAAGAAAAATAAACTAGGGGCCCTTATGACTAGGAGGGAATGACTAAGGACCATTAGGGGTGCAACAAATAAGGAAAAAAAGATATAATAAAGAAAAAAAGACCCAAAATGATAGGGTGAACAAAAGATACATTCATCACTAAGACATTCCTATGAAAGGGGTAATAAAAGACATAGTACTTATAGTTACTTGACCAAATTAGGGTGTGTAAATTTCCCCCCTTTTATTCTAGTAATGTAATGAAATGAAAGTACTAGAGTAAAATAAAGAGAGAAATCTGTACCTATACTTATTGGTGTGGATGTTCTTTGGACCTAGCCCACTTCTTCTCTATAGAAGAAGACATAAGTTGTAATGATGTATTGAAGAGGAAATACATGATGTGGGTGCCCCTATATTAAATTTGAATATTAACCTAAATTGTGAGGGAAAAAATCCTATTCTCCCCCACCCTGATATCTAGATGGAATTTGAGAATGTAATCTAAAATTTTGGAGATACAAGGCTTGCTTCCCCCAATATAATATCTAGACTTCCTCTAGGAATGTAATATAATATTGGAGGTCAAAAATATCACTCAATATGCATAATCTAGGTCTGGTGAAAGGCTATGAATTAACTGTTACATACGATCATGTGACCCAAATTGGTGAAATATTGGTGACATCCTAGTGGTGATTTGAGTGTAATATGATAATATAAACATACAAAATGGTATAACTTGCCATTACATTTATATAATATAGTGGATCCCCATGAGATTGAGGACATGTTCTCTACATCGTGCCCCTAAACATGATATATGAGTAATGTAACTATGTATATGAACCCCTATTTGATGAGATAATAGAACCCTAGAAATATGAATCAAACTATGCATCTATTTATTTATATATCTAAGGAAACTTGTGTATTTGAATATCTATATCTAAGTAAAATTGTGTATCTAAATATTTGTATATATGAGTAAACCTGTTTATCTAAATATCTATATATCTAAGTAAACCTATATATCTATATATATGAGTAAATCTGTGTATCTAAATATTTATACATTTGAGTAAACCTATGTATCTAAACCAATT
>JARHVA010004454.1:770000-837500 GCA_037957365.1 Torreya grandis
ATGCACAATACACATTTGAAGTTTTATATCTAGTCATGTTTATGAAGGCTCATCCTATAAAGACCCCAAATTTGATCCATTTTTGTCTTAAGGTAGTCATAAGTTAGAGTCTAGACAATCCAAAGATGCATAGAATTTAAATTCTAGCTTATCCTACCAAAAACCTCTTTTGAAAATTTGAATCTTGCCAAGCCTTTATAAGGACTCTTATATGTTTTTGAAGGTGGTAATATGTTACAAAACATTTATAATGGGTTTAGACACTATATAAGGTTTATAAAAGTTCATAATTCTAAGGTTATGGTTTTATATAGGTCATCTTGTGTAAAATCAAGAATAATGCAAATTAAATGAAAAACCCTCTCTAAGGGAAAGATTCAAGAATTAGTTATAAATATTTTTATGTAAGGTAGGAGTAAAGTTTGTTTTTTTTAAATTATTATTCCATTCAAGGTAGATGGTGAAGAGGGATGGAAATAAAACTTGTTGAGAAAAAGAATGTCTCAGATATAATATTTTTATGTGTAATTGAGATTGCATGATTGAACAAAGCACAAGAATTAATTAGATAATCAAAGTGGTGAGTGGTTTTATTTAATGTTTATTTATTTAATTTATGATCAAATTATATTCTATATTTTTATAAATTTAATGATAATGGATTTGGAATAAGTCACTTTTGAGGAGATAGATAAGTTTGTTAAATAGGGAATGCATTCACACAACTTTATTCAATGAAAAGTCTGAGTATCCAATATTTTCCTCTCTTTAATTATATGAAAAATTTATATATATAGATATTTATTATATTTATATAAATATTTTTTTAATTTACATTTGGAAAAGAGTTATTTTTTTCATCTTAGTCACAGTTTTACTCATTGAATGCATATTGTCCACAAACACAAAATTTTGTACACTATCATAATTAGCATTGAGTCTTGTTTTGATTAAAAATATATTTTAATTAGTTTATAATGGTAATAGTATATTCATAAAAATATATTTTAATCTATAGAGTATTTATATGTTGAAATACAAAGAGACCCTACATACCCTGTTTCTAACTAGTAAAACATAATGTTGAAAGACTAAGATTTCTTGTTGGAGAATACCCTAAGGATTGTGGGAAATTTATAATTAAAAGGAAAATTTGTATGAAAATTAAATATACCTATTTAAATAATTATATTTCCTTGAGACTACTTGTTTATTTTTATATGCAATTATTTTTAGTCCCGGCTTATATAGTGGCTTCAAACCTTGACATTTAGGGTTTTCACCTATGGGAGAGATTTAACATTCCAAAATTAATAATTTTTTAATATAATGTTTATTTTTTTATTTTAAGATAATAAAGTGGTTTATTTTCTATAGCCTCTATATTTCATACTATACTACCCTGTAGGTAGTCTATTAGGCTAAGAGACCTAGTGAGAAAGAGGCTAAAGAATAAAGTTGGACTTAGGTGATGTGTTGAGGGAAAAAATTGGTTTAAAAGAAATATTAGATAAAAGGGTGGTTAAAAATAGTTTTTTTTTGTCAAAGTGTCTCCATAATGGTCAAACCTTAGATCTTTGTGTATTGAAAGGGCTACTTAGAGTGCCAAGTAAGCCTAAAAGTACAATATTTTGTAAGGGAACCTAACCTTAGTTTTTGTGTGAGTTAATGTAATGGAAAAGGGTGGTCAAAAACCTAATTATATTTCCTTAAGGAGTATATGTATAGAACAAAATAGGATAGTTTCCCCAAAATAGGTCTACAAGCCAAAACAAAGGCTAAAAAGAGAAGAAATTGAGAAAATGCAAAAGACAAAGTGTTTCAAGAGTTTTAATAGTGTTAAATGAGTAAGATATGGAATCTTGAGGTGTTTATAATTTTTTTATAAATTTTATTCAATAAATCCTTAGATGAAGATCCTGAAGACTTACTAGTTAAGAGATAGCTCTACATCATTTTGGTTTCAGAGCTAAAAGATACCTTGGTTAAAGGTAAAAGAAGGATATACAGTGATTAAGATTTGATATTATTCAATATTTTATGAATATTTTATGGAAAAAGTAAGAAAAGAGACAAGGTGAGTGACAAAGTGCAAGATAGAGTAGAGTAGGAGAAGGTAAGAAGCTAGAATGGTTCATAATAAGGTATGCTTGTTTATGATTGATTTGACAAGGTTCTAGATGAATTTGTTTAAGGATTTGAATTTGGTTATTGATTTGAATAATAATAAAAATTTAAAGGTTGAATAATCTTAAGAGGTGAAGGAAGATAAAAGGATAATGTGGCAAGGAATCCCAAAGCCCAAAAAGGTTGTGAAGAACGGAGAGAGATATTGATAGCTCAAGGAAAATCAAGCTCAACAGAGAGAGCTTAATAAGATAGAGAGAAATCTCAAGTGAGGACACTCCAATCTAGAGATAAAATATAATAGAGGTGACTCAAGTGAGGTCAAGAAGGCAAGTGTTAAAAACAACTTGTCAAGAAAGAGTGAAGGAAAGAAAGAAAAGAGTAGTGACAGGATTACTACAAGAAGATTACCAAAAAAAGATGAAAAAGAAATTTAAAAATGAATAATTGGATATGGATAAGGATATTTCTAAGTTTAGAAAAAAATTAACAAGTATGGAAGAGAAATTGAGAGAGATGTTAATGGCATGCAAAAATAATTTCAGCATCAAAATCAAGAGGAGAGTACATTATGCATTTAGGGACAAGATGGTAGATAGAAAAATCTAGTAGGTAGTTACTCATATAAGATATCAACTAGAGTATATGACTTAAGAGTTTAAAAAATATTAGGACAAGGAAGATAGATGGTCAAGTGAATATGCAAACACAATCTTGTGTTATCCTGAGTAAGGTGAACAACTAGATGACATGGTAAGAATAGGTGAAGAAGTTCAAATCTTCATTGATAACATACATAAGTAAGAGTTAATTTTAGAAGCATATGAAAGGTTTAAATAGGTTAAAAAATGTGTTGAACTTTATAATTTTTCTAATATACATAGATATCTATAGGAGGTGGATGAAGTAATGCATAAATAAGATGACAATGTTGTTGGTCTAGCTTCTAGGGTGATGATTGCAGGCCATAAGGAGTTTATACAACAAGATGAAGAATTGGAGACAAACATTCAACCTAAAAAGACTATTATAGTATAATAATAACATAATAAGTCATGAAATAACCAATTTTTCTCATGTGAGTATGTAAATTAGTTGTTTACAAACCTATCTAAGCATTTGACAATGATTTCTAGTAATGAATATCTACAAGGGTTTGTGGATAAAGTTAGTGATTTCAGAAAGTTTGTTGAAGAAGACAAAAAGGGAAATGGGTTGATAATGGGATAATAGGTACATAAAAATCAATAATTTAAATCATAAAATAGTGTTCAAGGAGTTAAAGGTCAAGAGGATGAGACATTGGTAGAAGTTGTGAAGGAAGACAATGAAACTAGGGAATGATACAAACACCCCTTAAAGAAGAAGGAACAACACAATAATGTGTATGAATAGTAGTTTAGGATTTAACAATAATATGAAGCATGTTATAAACAATAATAAGTGGCATATAAGGAAACATGGACATAAAAAATAGAATTGGTGAAGGATGTGATGAAAAAGGATGTCAAGACACCTACACAATAAGTCCAACATGAAGACAAAGGAGAATTTGAACAATTTGAAAATATTATAAGGTGGAATAAGTCTTCAAAGCATAATTAAGATATCAAGATATATGTTTTATTTAACTTCATTTTTCTATATGTATTTATGTTCATCAAGGAATTGAGAAAGTAGAGGCCTAAATGTGGGGCACAAGTGCATGTATAAATATATGAGAGATAAGTGGAAGAAGATCAACAAGGAGCATCAGTCAAGTACATCAATAAGAGCATATGGAAATAATATTTAGCTTAGTAGTATGATACAATATCATACTATAAAGACCCAAAATTTGATCCATTTTTGTCTTAAGGTAGTCAATTAGGTTTCTTATAGGTGTTAGAGGTATTGAGTAGTCATAACGTAGATTCTAGATAGTCCAAAGATGCATAGAATTTGAATTTTGTCTTTTCCCACCAAAAACCTCTTTTGAAAATTTGAATATTTCCAAGCCTTTTTAAGGAATATTATATTTTTTTTAAGGTGGTGAGATGTTAAAAAACATTTCTACGGGGTTTAGACACTATATAAGGTTTATAAAAGTTCATAAGTCTAAGGTCATGGTTTTATATAGGTCATCTTGTGTAAAATCAAGAATAATGCAATATAAAGAAAAACACATCTCCAAGGGAAAGATTCAAGAATAAATTATGCATATTTTTAGGTGAGGTAGGAGTCATTTGTTTTGTAATTTATTATAGAATTAAAGGTATTTGGTGAAGAGGGATGGAAATAAGACTTTTTGAGAAAAAGAATGTTTGAGATATAAGATTTCTATGTGTAATTGAGTTTGCATGATTGAAAAGAGCACAAGAAGTTATTGGATAATCAAAGTGGTGAGTATTTTTGTTTCATGTTTGTTGATATTGTTTATGATCATATTATATTGATAAATGGAATGTTAATTGAGTTGGAAGGAGTCACTTTTGAGGAGATAAACATGTTTGTTAAATAGGGAATGCATTCACATAGCTTTATTCAATGGAAAGTCTGAGTATCCAATATTTTACTCTCTTTAATTCTATGGAGAATGTAGATGTGGAAACATGTATGATATTTAGAGAAATATTTTTTTAATATACATTTGGACAAGAGTTAGTGAGTTTAATCTTGGTCATAGTCTTACTCATTGAAAGCATACAATCCACAAACATAGAATTATGTACACTGTCATAATTAGCATTGAGTCTTATTTTGATTCAAAAGATATTGGAATGAGTTTATAATGGTAATAGGAGATGGAGATAAACATATTTTAATCTATAGATTATTTAAATGTTTAATGATAGATAGGCCATGTAACCTCTATTTCTAACTAGAAAAACACAATGTTGAGAGACTAAGATTTTTTGTTGGTGAATGCCCTAAGGATTATAGGAACTTGATAATTGAAAGGAAAATTTGTATGAGAATTAATCAGACCTATTTTAATCATTATATTTCCTTAAAACTACTTTTTTATTGCTATATGCAATTATCTCAATCTCAACCTATATAGTTGCTTCAAACACTAACTTTTTAGGTTTTCACCTTTGGGAGAGATTTAACCCTCCAAAATTCATAAATTTTTTTAATATAATGCGTCTTTGGAAATTTTAATATAATAAATTGGTTTCTTTTCTTTAGACTCTATATTATGTACCATACCACACTGTAGGTAGTCTATTAGGCTAAGAGACCTAGTGAGAAAGATGCTAAAGAAGAAAGTTGGACTTAGGTGAAGAGTTAAGGAATAAAATTGGTTGAAAGCCAAGATTTGCCAAAAGGGAGGTCAGATATAGTTTTTTTTGGTTAAAGTGTCTCCAAATGGTCAAACCTTGGAGATTTATGCATTAATAGGGCTAATTGGAGTGTCAAGTAAGCCTAAAGGTACAAGATTTTGTAAAGGAACCTAATCTAAATTTTTGTTTGAGGTGTAGAAACCAAAAATATGGACACTATGATTCTAAACATTAAAATATATCTTGGTCCACCTTAAGACCCCCTTGGGACCATTTATCCCTTTGAGCCTTGATGGAGCTAACCCAAAGTCAGTTTGGCTCAATTAGATCAGTTTAGCCTTTTAGCCCTTTTTACCCTTTGGCACTTGACTTCCAATGGTCAAGATGATCATTGATGGTCACCTTGACCACCAACAATCAAGGTGCACCTCTTTAACCAAAAACATGTAAACCACCTACTTTGCTTTTTAAAATATAATTTATCTAAAACTTGTTATGAGTCTTTGCATGGACAATTTATAATTAGATATCCCAGTTGAACCTTCACTTACACCTCTTATTTGTGCCTATAAGAAGAGAGGATCTAAGAGGTGAAATCTATCTTTACTTTTTATCAAGATATTTTTGCATCCATGAGTTTCTTTTTTTAGGTCAATCACCATCATCAATCCAATAATATAGCTAACACATCAAAGATCCAATTTTCCACTACCTCTCCACCAAGCCTTTAAGTACTGTTAATCTACCAAAATCAAGCTAGATTCCACAAATAGGTTAACTATCTCAACCATCCACCCAATCAACTTCTAGTAAGACAAGTACTTATTTTTGAGTATTCATTTACTTTATTTACATTTCAAAATAAACCCAAGCCTTACCCATCTATTAGAATCCAATTATTTTATCTCATCAATCAACCAAATTACCAACCTAGATCCTCACACAATAACCATCAGTGGTTGACTCAACCATTGATGGTCTGTGCAATCGTTAATGGTCATGTTGACCACTAGTAGTCACCTTAACCATCGATGGTTAGCTGTAACCATCAATGGTCACTATGGAAGTAAAAACCAAAAAGATAATTTCACCTACCTACACCTAATAAAACCTAATTTTATATGTTCCTACTTATTCATAGATCCCTTTTTGATTTTCTAAAGCATACCCTAACCCTTTAGCACTAGTATTAATTATCTTGATGTTATCTTTATCATTTCAAATCTATTTTCCAAGCAAGCACTTTTGTATTCAATTTTAGTACTTTTTTATTCATTGATGCAAGTACCTTATTTTTTGTTTATTAGCTTAATTATTTAAAGCATGTGGATTGATATCCCCTAAAGAAGCTCTCACTTTGGGATCTATCTATCACTAGGAAATCCACACAACTATTAATCTAATAAATAAATTTGTTTTAGTGCTCTCTTATCTACAGGTCATCTTCTCAATCTAAATAAGAGCTCTTCATAATATTTCAATTTTGATGAGCACACTATTAATCAAGTTTTTTAACCAATATTTTTTCTCTATCCAATAATAAGCAATAAATTCATTAAAACATTATGGCACACCTAGTGGGACCCTTGTGTCTCTACTTGGGTTCTTATTTTCTTGCATTCTCTCTCTATTCTATGCTCATTAAGGAAATCAAAAGTTTATTTTGGGCTTAAAATAAAGTGCATACATTGATTGCTTAAAATTTTAGTTCACATAGATTAACTTAAGAGGAAAAGTAATCTATCATAGCTTCACTCTTTGTTGTTGTAGTCACATAAAATCTACGAATGGGTAACTTAAACATGGATAATGACACCAAACCCTTAGGTCCCTCTATCTTGCTCTCACAACCCTCATAAACATATTTTCAGTGATTCTCAATCATCTATAGCCTTATAGAATTGATCCCAACTGACCCAGACTCATTTTGCCATGATAGATCCATCCCCCTAGGTCTTGTCTTCTTAGGATAATAGAACCACACTATGACTATAGTACCAATGCCACTCCTATCCACTTTGGATGCTCTTGTCCAAGCCTATTTCTAGCATCAATGGTAAATTTATTTTGGTTCCCATTCCTTCTCCTTGTTGTCCTAATGCAAGAAAATTTAACTCATGACCAATAGATACCTATAAAATCCCATTAAAATATTATTTGGAAAGGGTTAGAAATTATCACTAAGCAAGAAATAAAACAAGCAAGACTACTCAAGAAAATCTTCCCTATTCTCTGCATACATCCAACCAACACACTTACAAGATTATTAAAATCCTTACACTAGTCCCTAGACAATTTAAAAACATATAGTTAAGCATTCTACATCTTCATACACACAATTGCACAAAACACATCAAGTGGGAGAACTACATATGGCTTGATCCCTCTTCAAGGTATTGGTATGTAGGTAGTGTGCCCACACAAAGCATGTGGATCTATAGCTATTAAATATTACACACACTAACCCCCTGTATTTCTTGAAATTTGTCATATCATAATGTAACATAGGGTTTGAAGATAGAATTTGGTCTATAGGGAGATCTATAGACATCTAGCTATGAAAACTTTATGGATAGGGTCACATAAACCTAGCGAACAAAACCCTAAAAAGATTAGATCCTCAAAATAATAGTGGTAGAGGTGTAATATAGTTCTAGTGCCACTCTTATCCACTTTTAGTTCTCCTATCTAATTACAACATGAAGAACTAAACTTAGTTTGTGATAGTGTCCCAGTATTGCATAGTGAATATCAGACCTTGTTAACCGTATCATTCAATTTTTAGCTAAGTCTTCTCTTCCATATCTTATTACTATTTTTAGAAAGGTCAAAATTATAGTCTAGTTTACAAAAATTATTAACTTAATTATTCTATATTTATTTACTAATTTTACTACTCAAACCCTTTAACTATATTAGGAATAATATACCAATATTTCCAATATTATTAAATCAATTGGTGACCATGACTTACTTCATTTGTTTATAAAAAATGTAGAAACCCTAGGGTAAAATTTTTAGTTTTTTTTTTGTATATTTTTATAATTTTTCACCTGCATAATAAAATAAAAAATTAGCGTTAAATTTTAAAATTTCCTAGTGATTTTAAAATAATTATCTTTTAAACCCTACACGCCCATACTAGGACCCAGTATTTTCCCAACAATTTTCCAATATTTTTTTGATTTTTTAATAGCATATTAAAATAAAAAATTCATTCAAATTTAAAAATTCAATATTAATTTTCAAAAACATTTATTTTTTAAAACCCTAGTTTCAACTACTAGGTCATATTAAATAAAAAATTCTCCAATAAAATTCTAATTTTTCACTTGCATATATGACTCAGACATTTAATTTCAATTTCAAAATATCGTAGTAAATTTTTCAAATAATTATCTTTCAAACCTTAGTTGCATATACTAAGTCCTCTTTCTTTTTGAGATATCACCTTACATTCGAAACTCAAATTCCAATAATGGATTTTACATTTTTACAAATTTTTCTTACATTTCTTGTAAATAATAAGGAGACCATCATTGGTCCTATCATGTACATGAATGATGAATTTTATCATATGTTAGTATAAAGCTTCATTTTTTGCACTTCATGTTTACTCTTAATAATCAAGGATGATATTACAACATTTATTACTAAAAATGCACAAGATTTCAATATTTCTTTTGCATATTCTGTCTTGATCTTGTGGAATAATTTCCAACTCCATTTATCTAAAGATGTTACTGATGTTATGTTACATGTCAAATTTTTCATGCTCAAATTCATGCTCTCTATCCTTTCTTTCTATATTTCACGTGGAAAAATTTCAAAGTTTATCATGCTAAACACATTAGAAATTTCATAATACATGCCAAATTTTTTCATAAATTTATGTAAAAATTCATGTTTTATATCCCTCTCTTTCTATCTTTCATATGGAAAAACTTTCAATTTTATCATGCTAAACACATTAGAAATGTCATAACACATCAAATTTTCTTATGCATTCATGCACAAAATCATGTTTTGTATCCCTTGCTTGTTATCTCTCATGTGGAATGCTCTTTATAAACATATTTTTATACAAATTATAACTCTAATTACATGAATTTTTATCCCACATATATGGTTTTTACCTAGAGGATCCATTGCATAAGCTAACAAACACCTGTCAAGTTTTAATGCCATATCTTATCCACAGGAAATAGTTTCCTTCTCCTCCTCTCCCCCAAGAGGGTGATAGCTACTTTCCCTCTAACCAGGTCCATCATATCACCCCTCCAAAATGTGAGATATCCCTTACTATTTTACCTAATACATACATTCAACCTATAGGTTCTTTAAAACCTCTTCAACATATGTGCTTACAAGTTCAATTGAAAGTAACTAGGGTTTGTACTTGTGAGACTCTGAGGGATAAATCACCAATATGAGAAATTTAATTTCAGATTTAGAAACATAAAATCAGATATTTCATGACAAGATCACAACATTAGAAAATAAGTTTATAATACAAAACCCTCAAAGGCATCTTATTTCCAATCATGTATATATACCTTCATCTAGTCAATTGGTTGCAAGCAATGTTTCATATAAAATCAAGAAATCATAATAAAGTAACTTTACAACTAGTTATTTACAAAACATTCAAAGATTAAATAAGAATTGAAGTGAGGTACTAAGGGAATTGATTAAATATAAGTTGATCAAAATACCTCCTCTACATCTATTAAAAAGATTTATATATTATTGTGTATATCATAGAATGCATGGGCATCACACTGATTCATGTTTTGCACTAAAAAAACATATACAATAGATAATTTATAATGAAGAGAATGTACAAGGTAAATCAGTCAAGTAATCCATAGAGACATAAGAACACAATCACAAAGGGTCAAATTTAGAAACAGTACAAAAGTGGTTACCAAAGCATAACTCAGAACAACAAATGGATCAAAAACCAAAATTAGATCAAGAAACAATACTAAAAACATAGGTCATGCACATAAAAGATGCAAATCTAACTCTCCAAAATAAGGCTCAACTTCCAAGCAGTATGGGTTTGGTCAAAAACATATACAATAGTTTGATTATCAAGGTCAAAGGTTGGGCAAGCATGCTCAAGGCATCACTACTCCTATTCTAGTAGTTGATAATGCTTGTCACCAAGGTTTGGGATTTATTGAACATCCTAAGGAAAATCATTCACAAACACAATTTACCAAAGAAAAATATCTAGATACAACAAAAGTCAACATTACCATTTTATTGGTTCAAAATCAAGATGATAATGATGAGTGGAATAATATAAATTATTATGATTTCTAGGATACTGACAATGAATCCAAATATTTAGAGTCATATTCATAGCCATTCCCTCATGCTTCACAATCATGTATGACTCCTCTCCTTGATACAAGACACCATAATAGGGAGTATCTTATGAGACTCATCAGTTAGTATCATTCTTTTCCCAACTTACCTATACATAGTTTCTTAGGCTTTATTGTACAAAGCTTATGTATAAAATTTAAAAAAACATTTGAATAGTTCAAAATACATAACATGTAAATAATTTTGAAACACCAAAAAAATGTCAATTACATGCATCATCCATGATTTTCATTTCTACCATCATGCTAGAATTACATCTACTATTTTATGCTATTATTTGTTAATTTATCTACATCACCATGATTCACTTTATCTCTTTTGTGTGTATGTAATGGCATCTATCTCTTTGATTAATTCACTTTACCCATTGAGGGGTCATCTTACTTCTACATCGAGACATAAATTGATATACATACCCACTAGGAGCATCTTATACATGACTACACCATCCTGGTTATGTCATTCCTACACAACACACTCTAGTTATCATGTTGATGTACATTACCTACTAGCTTACATAGATTACTCTATCGACACTCACTAGTATATAGAACTCATGTATTTATTAGCATATACCTAGTATTTTACTAACATGTCTTACACACTTTCACTTCTTACTTTGATTAGTTAGATGCGATTATATTTATAGTTATTACATGATTTATTTTATTACTTATCATATCTTGATGTGATTATATTTTTTATTCCTATTTGTCTCTTATATGTACCTTAGGACATTTTCCAATGTCCTTTGATTCTATGTCATGTGTGTGCCTTAGGATATTTGTTAATGCCCTTTGCCTACTATTCTATGTGATTGTGGCTCCCATGCTAGATTTGCTTATTTCAATTGTATGTTTATGTGGCATTTAAACATGCCTTGTATGCCTTCTAGTATGAATGACATGTGCCCATGTCCCTAATTTGTGTGGCCCCTTATCCACCCTTGTATGCTTCTTGACTCTTACCTTGTGTGATTATTTCTTGTTTACTTCTCATTATTTGTAATGCCATGATCCACATCATACATTATCTTTCTTTCTTGGATGTTATGATGGACATCATACTCCATCCCTCTAACTAACAACTAAAAAATAACCAAACTTTCATTTCTAGTTTAGTACATTACACATGTTATTACACTATTATATCCATCTAGGTGTACCCATGTTGATCTAACAATATCTTAATATAAATCATGATATATCTTGAGATATCTTGTTGATTATCATTGCTATATCATGTATCTTTTTAGCATAACACACTTGTAAGGCTCTTTATTCTAAGGGCTATCATTATAGGGTCTTTATTCCTACCCTCAAAAGAGGGGGTAACAAATAAGGGTTTTATCACAAAGATCAGAGCTCCTAAAAATAAAAAAAGTAGCTTTCATCATACCAAGAACAACAACTAAACATCAAAATAATCAGAATAGACCAGGCAGATAGTGAGAATATTAGAACAGTCACCAAATTTGGCCCAGGACAATAGCACCCAACTTGGATTATAATTATAGTGCCACTAGTGTCCACTTTTCGGCGCTCTTATCCAAACAATAAAAAAATAAACTTTCCAAAAGTAAGTAGAAAAGTGGGTTTAGCTATAGTTTTCCATAGCTATACTAGTTCAAAATTAGTATTTTTTAGTAGAATTCTACTCATAGAATCTAGATATAGGGGGCATCATGTGTGGAATGATTTCTCCTAATTTGAGTTTTAGACATGATAGTTTATATAAATTCTAGATCAGAATCCATGTTCTAGACACTAATAATTAGGGGTAATGTGTGTAGCACATTTATTTTCTTTTCCTTTTCAAGTTCAATATTACCCAAGCATTCTTAGTAGTTGCATGTCTTATTCCATCTATAAGTGGTTGGCATCATTTGGAATGGATTTCATACATGTCTAACTTCCACATTTCTAAGTTCTCGAGTTCTTAAGTGGCTTTCATATAAGGCTAGTTGACCATTTTCAGAGTGGTTTTCATACAAGCCTAATCTCAATCTTTTAGAGTGGCCAAAAGTGGCCTAGTTTCCAACATATATTTGGATATCCAAAACAACATTTTTATATTATAGTAAATTCATATGATTTAAGATCCATATTATATGACATACATTTCATATTGGTATTGGTTCATAGCTTCACATCATAGGGCAATGATGAAGCTAAAGGACTAGCTAGCCTTTGTATTCTTAAGCCACCTATTCATCATGATTGGACACATAGTATAGACATTTATCAACACATGTATGATCACCTAGCTTCACTTAGTGGGAAATGGTGGAGCTAAAGGGCTAACTTTTGCATTCTTGAGCCACTCTTGGGGAATTTGTCACTCAACTCCATTCATGATATTAATCTTGGTACAAAATCATCTAGCATTACTCAACATCACTCAACATCACAATAAGTTTTTTATTAGTC
Source organism: Torreya grandis (assembly GCA_037957365.1). Classification (NCBI taxonomy): domain Eukaryota; kingdom Viridiplantae; phylum Streptophyta; class Pinopsida; order Cupressales; family Taxaceae; genus Torreya; species Torreya grandis. The sequence continues at coordinate 783,220 of JARHVA010004454.1, forward strand.
CCAATACCTGGTGAGTTGTATTCATTCCTTTCTCTTTCTCTCTCTCTTACCTAGCCTTGTACATTCTTATTTTAGATATAGCATATCTAGTAAGAATTGATCTACTCTTTATTTTTCTTATAGATTTATAATTTATAATGTGCTCTCTATGCACACCCAACATTAATAGCTTCCTGAACTTAACCCTTGCAGGTAAGTTTAGGTACACTTTTTACTTTTACCTTATACTAGTATTTCACTTTGATACATCACTAGAATAAATAGGGGACAAATGTGGTCATATAAGATGCAACAACTGGTTACTTGAGTGTGGTTAATGACACCCAAACCTTAGGTCCATCTTATTTTCTCTCATAACCCTCATCAGCATCTTTTGATTGATTCTTAGTCATCTATATCCTTCCAAACTGGATCCCAATTGAGCTAGAATCCTCTTTCTATGATGGATCAATCCCTGTAGGTCCCATATACTTAGGACAATAGTGACACACTATGACTATAGCACTAGTTCCACTCTTATCTACTTTCAGTGCTCTTGTCTAATTCATTTTTTGGCCCCAATGGTCAATTTATTTTGGTTCCTCATCCTTCTCCTTATTGGCCTAATGTGAGTACATTAAACCCATGGCCAATACATCCCTATAAAATCCCATTCAAATATCATTTGGACAGGGTTGGCAATTATCACTAAGAAAGAAATAAAACAATCAAGACTACTCAAGCAAGTCTTCCCTATTCTCTACATACAACCAACCAGCACACTTACAAGATTATTCAAATCCTTACACCAATCCCTACTCACTTCAAACACATGTATTTTATCAATTTATATCTTCATACACACAATTTCACAAAACACATCATGTGGGAGAGATACACATGGCTTGATTCCTCTTCAGAGTATTGATATGTAGGTAGTGTGCCCACACAAGGGATGTGGATCCACGTCTAGTAAATCTTACACACCCCCCAACTATTTCTTGAAATTGGTCAAAACATAATGAAACATAGGGTTTTAAGAGACAATATGCTCTATAGGGAGCTCTATATACATATAGCTACTAAAATTTCATGGATAGGGTCACATAGACCTAGTAAACAAAACTCAAAAAGATAAGATGTTCAGGACAATAGTGGTAAAGGTGGAATATAGTGTTGGTTCCACTCTTGTCCACTTTTTGTGCTCCTATCCAATTAAATAATGAATACCAAATCTTAGTTTGTGGTAGTGTCCCAATCTTACACAATGAATATTAGACTTTGTCTCAATCATATTATTCAATTTCCATTTATGTTTTCTTTTCCATCTCTTATTACTATTTTTATAAAGGTCAAAATTGTAATCTAGTTTACATAAATCAATAGCTTAATTATTACATTTTTATTTATTAATTTTACTACTTAGACTCTTTAATTAAATTATAAACAATATACTAATATTCCCAAAAAATTTAAATTAATTGCACACACTCAACCAAACTAGTTTCACAAATTAAACATTAAACAAACTTGAGACAAGGCCCGAATAAGATTTCATCACCTAGTGGTAACCTTCCCATTTTTTAATGATCCTACTTGAAGGTCATTACCAAGGGGAGAACCAACTCAGCCCTCTGGTTGAGTATAATCTTTAGATATCAATATATATTGGCTAAGCACCTAACACCGTTATCATTATGGTGTGTGAAGTGAGGGGGTAGGCCCCAATACCTAGCCATGTATTGATTCTAAGATAGATTTTTTTGAGTGCCTAAACACAACATAAAACTAGCCATAGACTTCCTTTTTTATTACCTAATCTAAAAATCAATTTAAGTCACACATCTTCTTAAGACATACACCAAAAGTAAGATTAATTAAAACTCTAGGGTTTAACCCATCTTTTAGAGTGTGATTTGATTTATTTTATCTTTTCTTATCTTATTTTTGTTTGAATAGTGAGGTTGTTTATGATTTTTATCTCCCTTATCTCATATGGTTCTCACTCACCAATAATGAAAAGATGTTGTGGAGTAAAACCCATCACCAAGCCAACCTACCTCTTCTATCTCTTCATTAATGGACTCCATCTCTGAACCAATAGAATCCCCTCACCCATAAAGAAGTCCTACCATCCTTCAGAAGGTTCCTTAAGGAGATACAAATTTTCCTACTTTTGTAGATAATAATCTCATGGCCTTACAATATTATCTTACAACCACATCTTATCATATCCTATCTTTGGATCCATCCATAGATCCACCCTATGCCATACTTCCCCATATCATGGGGAGTACATCCATTTACATAGTTACTACCCAACTGCTAACTACCCAAGCTTCTTCATCAACCAACAACCCTTTTGAGACTACCGTTGCTCTTATACCTTATACTCCTACCAACCACTCCTCCATAATGAGTTCCTACCTCTAGAACTACCAATTTTCCTTTAACTACCTCTAGCCCATCAAACACTACTCTACTTTAAAGCCTTGTGGTGTCCATGACCTATACCTTACCACCAATTAGTATGAGGGTCACCCATGAGTCACTAACCCAACTATCACTTCTATCCAAAAATCACCCATTAGACCAACCTTTGTCTACATCCCTAATCTATAAGGACATGTACACACTACCAAAATACCTACCTCTACCTACCCTTATATATCCTCCACCCAACCATTGACATCCACTTACCCATATGTGGCAACCTCCCAAAATTCTACCCATTATCATTATGTCTCACAACCACCATAGTAGTATGCATCTTATAACCCTGTAGGTGCATAACCTCAAGTTGACCTAATGAAGATTATTATGGACAATATTCCCACCTTGGATTCATCTATTTTGGGTTCTCACAACATCTTATCATATGAATAAATTTATAATGAGCCCATCCATTCATTTGTACCTATCAATCCATATCCTCTCCAATGGGAACTTCCCAAGTTCTCTAAATTTCAAAGTAAGGAGGATCCCCAACAACATCTTAAGGAATCTAGCCATTATTTATATCTCATCACTTATGATTATATCCTTCTCTTCCATACCTTCCCCATGTTTTTAGTTGGTCCAACATTGGATTGGTATAGTGTCATACCTAAGTACTCCCTTTTCTCTTTCACCCAACTAGCTTAAACCTTCTTGGATAAATTTTCAATCAATATCTCCAAGAAATTTTCTATCACTGGCCTTTACTCTATTTGGAAGTTTGAGGATGAATCCATTTCTTATTTTTTGGCTCATTGGAGGAGATTTATTAACCAACTTTACTTTTCCTTACCTCAACCCAAACTCATAGATCTCTTTACTTGAGCATGTTCCAAGTATATCTCCTCCACACTATGTGTACAAAGATTCCAAACATTTGATGAATATTTTACCATGGTGCATAAGTTAGATAATTGAACCAATGATAGGGGAATTATAAATCTAAAAAACAAGAGCTCAATCTATAAAACCAATGAGGCTTCTTCCTCCAAGTCAAGCAACCAACCCAATATCATGAATAAGAACAAGGGAACCATGAATGTGGTTGTCCTAAAATCTATTCCTCCACCTTATATTAACCAATCCAATTCCTCTAGTTCATCAAAACAAAACCCAAGGAACCAAAACTAAAACAACCAAAAGTAATTCAATCCACTCAGAAAATCCCATGCTTCCATTTTGGAGAAGTTATTGAAAGCCAACATTATTCAACTTCCTCCTATCAAGCATCCCCAATAATTTGATTCCTCTCATATTGCACCTAGTTGGTATAATTATAATGATATATGTTCCTTCCATTGAGTGATAGGACATGATGTTAGTAGGTGAAACACCATCAGGATCCTTCTCTAGTCTCTCATTTATAAGGGGGAGCTTGCATTGGATAACCCCAATGTAACATAAAACCAATATGTTGATATATTCAGGGAACCCTTCCCAAACCATGCTCCTACCAAGAATGAGAGAAACAAAATCAAGTGTTCTCATGATACCCATATAGTTAACTTTGTTCTTGACACACTCATTGCTAAAGAGCCTATTGACTAGCCCATTTATCTATCACCCTCTCTAGTTATTGATCTATCATAGTTACCTTCCCTTCCTTCAAATACCCAAACTAAGGAAACACCATCTTCTCCCCCTCCACTTATTGAGGTAGTGTATCTACTAAACACCCTTTTAATTGATATATTAAAACAACCAACCATCACCACCCTATCTTTACCTTTGACTATCGAATAACCTACTCGCCCTTCATAAATTATTCTCAAGAAGGAAACCCTCATGTCTACTCCTCTCATCAAAAATCCATCTATTCCAACCTTGCATTATTTTATTGAGGAAGAGGATGAGATTACCATCCCTACATCTCTACCTAGGGGTTTATTTTTTAGGTTCGTTATTCAGGGAATCAAACCAACTTACAAACCATTCTCTAGGCTAGTACAAAAATTGGAATTTATCTGCAACCCTAACATGGATCAATCCACCTTTTGGAAAAAATTATGGCTACCTTATATCACCAAGAAAGAACCCTCAACCATACATTTATTAGAATAATCCATCACTCCCACCATCTAAACTTCTACCCTATCAAATACTTTTACCAATCCAATAATCCTTTAACCATCTAAGACACCTAGACCCCAATCAATTGAGTCACCTTCTCCAACTAAACATACCAAAACAATCAAAAACATTGGTATCCTCCATACACCAAGCCTTAGTCACCCATCTATAAAATTATACCTAACCTCTTCGAACCCAACAACCAAATGTCAAACCAAGGCAACAAAAGAGGCAAAACCACATAAAGGTTGGAATGCCTAAATTTTACCTCCCTCAACCTTGCCCTCCATTTTGGGGCCCCATCCCACTACCTTGAGTAGGAATAAAATTACCTCCAATAAAACCCTACCACCGCTTTTAGTTACACCTTCACAGTTGCTCTTCAATACACCTCTCGTCACCACATTGATAATACCTAATATACCTACCTTGCAATATTTCATATCTAGCTCAACAACCTCTTTACTTAAATTCAAGCCATCAACTAAGTGTACCACCCTACCCAAAACACCTACCACCAAACATATTTATAAACAACCACCTACTTTAACAATTAAAGAAAAGACCACTAAAACTCTACCATATTTGGCTAAATATTATTCGACCATTTTCCATAGGTTATTAAAAACCTCTTGTTTAACCCTACCTCCCATCAGACCCTTTTACCCTCTATATTTTAAACCTATTTGGTATAATGACCACCACATGTGTTCTTCTCATATGACACCCAACCATGATATGGAGAACTATAAAGCTCTCCAAACCATCATCCATTAGATTTATGCCAAGGATGATCTATTAATAGATGAACCTCTTATGATCCCCATACCAATATAACCACCATTCATACCTACCCAACACTCCTCCACTTCACTCTCACCTCGGAGTGAAGATGAATATGACCAATCTCCTAGATCAATCTCTCATTCTATCCATACTATCAACATGGTCACAAGAGCACAATATAAGGATAATGGGAAGGCTAAGGTGTCCATTCCTTAGATATACCCCTCTTCAAACTCCCAATGAACCTATACCCAACCATCCTCATATTTGATTAAACCCAAGGTATCCATCTTAGGTACCTCTCAATCTAACCCCTTAAAATCCATCAAGAGAGTTATCCTCAAGCAACTTCTTCAGACCTCAATGAAGATGAGCTTGTATGAGTTAATATCTACCTCTTCCCACCACCACCAAACACTAATATAGGATTTGAAATATATTGAGGTCCAACCTAAGGACCTCCAACCTCCAACTACCTTTATCGGTGCCCTTAAAATTTCTAGCCTTGTTACCTTTAAGTATTTGAAAATACCCTTCATCCATCTCAAGGACCTAGATCCTCCTCTATTTATCACTACCTACTTCAACCAAACCCACATCAAATGTGTCTTGATCAATGGGAGAGCTAGCATTAACATCATCTCCTCTCATGCCTACAACCAATTTAACTTACCAGATAATGTTATGTCTAAATCTTCGGTCATCCTTTTCTCATTTAATGATACCATGGACACTACCTTGGTAACTATTATCCTTCATATCTATTTAGGACCCTACACACTCCCCAAACTTATATATGTTATAAAAGGTGAATATAAATAAAACATCTTGTTGGCATGAGTTTGGATTTGATTCATGGGTTGTGTTCCCTCTACCTTCAACCATTGCATTAAGTTTAAGCATGAAGGCCAAGTTGTCACCATCTAGGATGACCCAAGTCCTTTCTCAACATGCAACATGACCTACCATCCCAATGATGTCCTCATACCCCCATCTAACACACCCTTAGAAGCTAAAATCCAACCTTCAACCACCAAAGTAGATATCATAGCTCCTTCTACTGATGAGGCATCAACTAGTTTATCTAAAAATTCAAACCAAATCCCCAACATAGACCCTTTGAAATAAACATCTCATCACCTTTTACTAGGGTATTATCAACTTTTATCACTTGACACTTTCCCTATTCTTCATGAGAATAGAAAACTTACCAAGTAACTAAGATATGACCCCAATGTTAGAACTATCATTCCTTTTAGACCTCCCCACCATCATAGTCATTTCATTTATGGGTAGCTTCACAAATCCCTTAGTGATTCTACCACCTCTCTTCCACCTTGACCATTCATTATCAATTTCTCTCACCTAGATTAACCTATCTTCACCGAGACATACTTCCATCAGTGTGCTTGGAAAGGTTTCAGTCTTAGGTAATATGAGAATGGCCGACATGAATTGGTCATCATCAAAACCAAGAAGCAACACAAAAATAATAGACTTAGTTTCATCTTACCTAATAAGAAGAAAGCTAAATAAGCCATTGTTACCATTGTTGAGGAATATACCCCTTCCTCATTGACCTCACCTCCACTCATATGTGAGGATGATGACATCATCTTGCCTAATAATTTTTTCATTTATATGATCAACCTTGAATCCTTGACTTATAATAAGGATGGGGAGATCATAATCATCCCTCTAACCCATCTTGAGATGATAGGAGAAGACTCTCATACCATTAACATTGTTAAATGCCAAGATGATGATTATATTCTCACCTATCTTCATGCCTTGGACTCTTCAATCCAAAAATCCATTCCTCATGAGTCTTCAACCGTTAAATTAATACACAACAAATATCAACTTAGATACTATAGATAACACTTACATTGTCAAAATTGGCTAATTATTAAACACTGAGGAACATTAGGACTTCCCGTCTTTCCTCTAAGACTACATCATAGCCTTTGATTGGTCTTATAGTGACACACCTAAAATTAACCTCACCATTTCTACCCATAAAATTTTCACTCATCATGATGCCAAACCTATCAAATAAAACCTCTGACACATACATCCCTGCATAGCCCTTCTCATCAAAGAAGAGCTTTAGTGTCCTTTATCACCTATATTTAACCCATTGACTACCCCCAATGTTTCTCAAATGTGGTACCCATCACCAAATCCATAGGGAGACTATGTATTTATGTGGAATTTTTTGACCTCAACCTTACTTTCCCTAAATATGACTTTCCCTTACCTATTATTGACTAGCTTATTGATCTTACAGCTGGCCATGAGATGTTATCTCTCATGGATGGATTTTTAGGTTATATTTAGATCATGATTACACCTAAAGATCAGTATAATACCACCCCTTAGGGAACCTTTTTCTATAGAGTCATGCCTTCTAGATTAAATAATGTTGGTACAACCTACCAACATGCCATGACCTACATCTTCCATGACCTTATCCATAATATTATCAAGGACTATATGGATGACCTTTTCATAAAATCCAAACTTTGAAAAGATCACTTGGCCATTCTTAATATCATCATTAAGTGACTTACCATTACCATGTCCACCTTAACCCAAAAAAGTGCATTTTTGGAGTCTTATCAAGAAAGCTTCTTGGTTCTATTGTCTCCCTTCATAGAATCAAGATGATACCACCAAGATCAAAATAATCCTAGACATGCTTCCCCTAACCAACCTTAAGTAACTTCATAGCTTATAGGGGAAACTATAATGCATTCATCATTTTATCTCCCAAATTTTAGATTAATGTCAACCATTCCACCAGCTCTTAAATAAGGATTTGTATTTCAATTGAAATAATGACTATTAAAATGCCTTTGATTCAATCAAAGAGTACCTTTTGTCTCCACCTTTCCACACCCCTTCCAAGTATGACTAACCTTTCTACCTATATATCTCTACCATTGACCATTCCCTAGGGGTAATGTTGGCTCATGTTTGTAGAGTGTGAGACTTGGTACACCCATACCAAGAAACTTTTCTTAGATTTAGTCTTCATGGCTAGCAAACTTCATCATTACCTTCTTAACCACAAAATCTACGTCATAACCAACATCAACCCACTCAAGTATATGCACTCTAAACCATACTAAAACTAGTTTATGGCCAATTGGCTTATGATTTTAGTAGATTTTAACCTTGATTTCATTCAATAAAAGTCAATTGAAGGAGAAGCCATCACTGCCCAATTGGTTGAAGCACCATTAGTAGACAACCAACCTCCTCTTGAGTTCTTAGATGAGTCCATCATGACCCCCTCTCAATAAGATTTCACCTATCAAGTAACCATGTTATTTTAAGGATAAAAGTGTCAAAATTTTGGGGGATTAGGTATCATCCTTACCCCCTTTGATGGTGAACCTCTTCCTTTGTCCTTCAAGCCTAATTTTAAGTGTACCAACAACATGGTTGAGTATGAATCCCTAGTGATAAGCATTCAAACTACCTTATCCCTTGGAGTAAAAATTATAAATATATTTGGTGACTTTTAACTTGTTGTCAATCAAATAAATTAATCTTACCAGTGTAACAATGATGTTCTATAATAGTATAAGCAACTAGTTGATGATCTCTTAACATCATTTGAGCACTATTGAATCTAGTCAACTCGTTAATCTACAAACAAGTTCAATGACACCATGGCTTCCATTTCCTCTTAGATATCATATACACCCTTGGAATCTAATCTGTCTATTGTTATCCACTAACTTACCCAGCCATCCTATGTAAAACTAGAGTCTCCAACCATTTTTAGTGTGGAGGAGACCCAACTTGACCTTTGGTATCAACAAACCTTTGACTACCTTAACCCTGGCATAGTTATTTTTGGCCTCTATAGGAATTTTCAAATAGTGTTTATCTATATTAACTATCACTCTACCATTATTTAGGGAATCCTCTATAAGAATAGCTTTGATGGCCTCTTATGTTTCCTACATACTCACGAAGTCTCTCACACTATCAAGGAAATGCATGATGGTATCTATGGGGTCACTTTAGTGGCCTCACTATAGCTAAGTGAATATTCCATATTAGTTATTACTAGCCTACCCTTAACCAATACTACTATGATTACATGAAAAAGTGTGTTAAGTGTCCATAAAATATTAATTTATATCATGCACCTAGCCATAGCCTTCGGGTCTCTACCAATTATTAGCCCTTCTCATAGTGGGGTCTAGATCTCGTTGGGGAAATTAATATTCAATAATAATAGTGACACCATTATATTATCATCATGACCAATTATTTTACTAAGTGGGTAGAGGATATTCCTCTAGTTGTAACTAAATTAGAGAAGATTGCTGATTTTATCAACAATCATATCATCTATCATTTTGGTGTTCCTCATAATATTATCACTGATAATGGTAAATACTTTAATAATAATAAATTCCAAGTTTTATGTGATTCATTTATAATTAATTAATTTTTCTCCTCACCCTATCACCCTTAAGTGAATAGATAGGTAGAATCCTCTAACAAAACCCTTAATAGCATGCTAACTAAAATGGTCAATGAATCAGGTCTAGATTAACATTTACACATCCCCTTTACCTTGTGGACATATCATACTAGCATTAGAACCCTTATAGGTGTTACCCCATTTTATCTTGTCTTTGGAGTATAGGTCATCTTACCTATAGAAGTCCAAATCCCCTCTCTTCACATATTTTTTCAAGAACTTGTTTCTAAGAGTGATTATTGTCAGCATCATTTAGCCCAGTTAGAGCTAATCGATGAGCATCATCTAATATCCATCACCCACTTATATGTCTACCAAAATCATATCAAATGTGCCTATAAAAACACCTTAAAGTGAAAGAATTCAATATCAGAGTCCTCATCCTAAAGGAAAATCAACATGTCACTAATATGGATAAAAGAAACTGGGGAAAGTTTTCTTTCAATTGGGTTGGACCTTATATCATAACCCATAAGTATGGGTCAAGATATTATCAGTTGTCTTCTCTTAAAGGCCACCTAGAGCATGAGACCCTTAATGCTTTACATCTACACCCATTCTTTTATTACGAAGGATCAAGATCAGCTTTTGTTTAACTTAAGCTAATCCCTTTTTATCCACCCATATTCATCTCCGTATTTTAGGGGCAATCAATTACAAATGAATCATGTGATTATCCATCATAGTCATAGCCTAATATTGAACAATGGGTACCATAGCTCTAATCATGGCATGGTTCTTATGGTAATTTCCACCCCTTCTTTAGGATGGATCCCCATGATCATTGTCACCTAAACCTCTTCACATTTAATCAACCTTTACTTTTTGTCTTGTCTTCATAAAGGTGAAACACTAAGACAGCCTAAGCAAGTCTATGTCAAGAAAAATCAAAGTAGAATAACAAAATTTGTATCACTAGAAATCATGGGTTATCCCTCACATTCATAGACTACTCTCTTGAAGGAAAACTATCGAAAATATATTTGAAATTACCAAAATGTGAGGTGGATTGATCCCTTGAAGGACAGCTATCAAAAATCATTAAACAAAACACATAAAATAAGACCACTCCCTCAAAGGATGGCTAAGTAACCATTTGTTAAAAGTATATAAATTTATCATAATCTTCCCACATCGATTAGCTTCCCATAATAAAAAAAATACCCATTATCAAAATCACATCAAAAGTAAACTAATTGTGAAAGACACAATCGGCTCTCAAGTATCACACTAAGGTAGAAGCCATAATTGGCTTTTGAAAGTAAACTTACCACATCAATAAGTATACATAATTTTGATATAGGCTTGTTTATCCTAGTTCTTTAGACACCTATAAAAGTGGCATTCTAGTTTTTCATTAGGCTTCATTTCACCCATTTACCCTTTACAATATATTCAAGGGTTTTTTGAGCTTACTTGACATTATGTGGTCAACACACCTTTTAACCAACTAGTGAATGATAATGTGAGGCATTAAAGAGGCTTATGTTCATTAATTCAATCCAACTTAAGTTTTGTTTTCATCTTTGTCACTGAAGAAGCATTGTGTCCTCTTTGTACCCTATTATGACTAGTTGATATTTTCATGATGATGATTATCTCTTGGTTATATTTTTTTAGTCTCCCATCTAGTGTTGTTAATTGAAATACATCATGTGTTTTATCCTCAAAATTAATAATCAAGAATAAACATAACCATACACGTAACCATAACAAAAGCATAACATTTATTAGTATTTAATCAATTAAACATTTCCCATTACATGTCCAAAGTCTACAATAATGTATTATATAAATATTAAGATCTAGCATATCATAAAGCATAACCATGAATCAAATACCATCTCATTCCTAGTTAAGCCTATTCCAATGTCTAACATCTATGTCATAATTAATAAACACTAACAACATATCAAACATCACATCATAGGCATTGAAATCAAACCATAAATCATACACCATGAGCATGAGCATAAGCAAAGATCACATTTATATATAAACTTGTAAGTCAAATAACCATAACATAATAATGTGTATATGTATATAGATAGACCCTCTATCAAAAATGTACTTATCATTACATCAGATCATAGGCCAAAATCAAAATGATATACAAAATTCACATAGCTAGCTCTATCTATGCCCTTGGGACACCACTACCTCCTAGAGCAGTATTATATCCTCATACCTATGCACCTATTATGCCTATCAATCCTCCAACTATCACTATTTGACCAAATATAGATGTTGTCCACTACTCTGGTGATGCTAAACTAGATCCACCTACCAAGCTAGCCTTTTACTCACCCCATCAAATATTATTTTGTACAATATGTTAGGACAATAGCCTTATAGTACCATAGCTCCTAAACTATAGTTAGGTATCATGTTGTAGGTGTAAAGTTGAGTGGCACTACTTTTGTTACTACTACTCTTCCTCCTCTCTACCTCAGAGATTCCCTCTCCTAATTCACCAAGCCTAAAAAGGTCCTATCCTAATCCCTCTCACTTATGATAGTAGTAAGCTAACCTTGCAAGGTCACAAACTGACCCTATAATGTGATAATTTGGCACTGTAGCTTGGCCACCTATCCCTATAATACCTATACCTATCCTTATGTAGTGGCTAATGCTACCCCTAGATATCCATCATAGCTAGCTAGATCTATGACCATTATCCTCACAAATTCACTATCTATATCAATGTTTGTAGGTACGTATATGGGTAAGTACCATGACATGTACCTATCTACAAACCCAACATCATATATTAGAGCCTTAACTCATAGCTCCTAATACACACCATCTAGAAATGTAAGAATAAGATATCACACTAGCAATAAATCTCTAAGTCCTCTCTCTTATACCTAGGGAATGGACCTAAGATACCCTATACCAAGCTAGACTATCAGTTTACCCTATCAAATGGAATTAGCTACACCTCTCCATCTTGCTTACTTAGTATCCATTTATATCTATTTAGTGAGAGTGTTTATCTCTTGTAACCTCACCATACTAGAAACTAGATGTATAGCCTCCAAGTAATGTCTCCTATTACTACTGTACCCTTCAACCACTCCACATCATGAGCACCACCTCTTTTACCTAATGCAATAAATTCACCCTTTCATCACATGAAGCTAATGGGGAACTTTATTTGTGTGTACCTTACCCATAACAATCCCACTACTCTCACCACCTAAATATTCTTATAGACCTAGAAATCTAGGATCAAGTCGACACTAATGTCATATCTCTAGTGGGACCTAAACCCCCATATCTCCTTGTATATATATACAAGTAATATAGGAACCCAACCATATATTATTTGACCTAGCAGTAGCTCCACCAAAACCCCTAGTAGAGAATAGGGAAATCTCTCATTGCTTGAGTCAAGAGGCCCAAAGTAAGTCATAGTAATTATAAGCATGGTCATGAGTCTCCTCTCAATTAGATCCCTCTGATACAATGTCATAAACATGACTCCCCTATCATGTCATCTAGCTTGATCACTTTCATCTCCATGTAAGAGCTTGATGTGATCATTATGTTTTTGCATTCAATATGGTAGATCAGATCACCACATAGTGGAAGTTAAGTGATCTTATGCACATCCTTAGGAAGAATGGTCATCTCATCGATTTAAAGTAGAGGTGTTTAAAGTAAGACCCCATCTCTCTATGAGTAATATGACCATAGATACATCATGGGTCACATGCTAATAGTGCCTCATAGCTCTTAACCCCACCTTATCCATATGGGCCTAATTAGTTAGGCTCATCCCTCGTTGAATATCTATAATGGTCCTAAGGACTCAATATCTTATATAGATGTGCTCTTCTCATGCCTAAAAAAATAAAGGTTAGCATGTATTAACATTTATCATTTCCAAATAAACATCTTTACCAATCTACACTAACCTCAATCAACCTATCTTACCCTAACCCACACCTGTTACTTACACCACCTTACCTCTCATAGCCCTCACCTACCAAAAGTTTTATTACCTACCTTACCTATCAAATTGATACCTAAAAATCACCTAAACCTATTTCTTAATTCTAATCCTAGATTATCCAATTAATACCTCAATACCTTCTCCAACTAATACCTACCCCAACCTAAGCATTTTCAACCATCCTATCCTAGCTTATGCTTGGCACTTTAACCCTTTTTTAACACATCATTCCTACTTAAAAATTATGCTAGCCTAACATACACTTTGCATTTTATCTACCTTAAACCCCTTCAATTATTTCAAACACCTGGCCTATTCTTTTTTTCCTCTTAATTACTTTCTACCCCATGCCTACTAAACTACTTTCTACAATACTAGCCTTACCAAAGCCAACATTCTTTTTGACTTAACTATTAAATGCTTATCAAAAACTATTTTTTATCCTCTTTCAACCATTGGTAATCATGATGGCCACTAATGTTCAAGCATGTTCTATTCTAAGGGTGTCAATCATCAATGGTTAGACTTGATCATTGATGGTCACTATGGGCATTCCATTGATGGAATGCCCAAACCCTGTCACCCCTTAAAACTACTCCAAATACATGTGAAATAACTATATTTGCTACCTAAATCCCTTATCCAACCCATTTTACCTACCCACCCCTAACAATTCTTGATTTACCCATACTTCCAACTAACACCTACCCAAACCCTACTTAGGGATTTTTACCTAGACCACCCAAAGAAAACCTCTTAACTATTTGAAAAATATAACTAACCTATCAATTTTAACAAACACTATCTACCTCTTTCCTTGATCTCTATCACAAATGAAGCCCACATCATGCTACTTGACCGTTTCCTCATCTACCATACATCTTAGTCCTTGGAAATCACCTAAAAAATGTACCTCCAACTAATCACCAACTACCAACATAGCCAAATACTTGGTCAACTCTCTCACAACAAAATGACAAAATGCTAAAAAACTAGGGAACAAAGTCAAAACAAGAAAAATCAAAGAAAAGTGATTCTATTTTCACTTTTACCCCATGGATTTTTAGGGTTTCCACCCTGACCGTCGATGGTCAAGGTGATCATCGATGATCTCCCTTAGGAACCCAAACCATCAATGGTCAGGATGACCCATTTATTACACTCATACCTTAGCCAAACCCCTTTTAGCAAAACCCAACCAATTTC
The DNA here is from genome assembly GCA_037957365.1 of Torreya grandis. NCBI lineage: Eukaryota > Viridiplantae > Streptophyta > Pinopsida > Cupressales > Taxaceae > Torreya > Torreya grandis. The sequence goes on from JARHVA010004454.1 coordinate 798,222, forward strand.
ACCCAACCATGGAGATTACCTTCTCTACCCACCATGACCACCTTGTCACCTCACTATTGGTCCATTTTGGCCCTACTAGTGTGCATTTTGTAACATGTTTTTGCCTAGTCATTTTAAATTTATTGAAAATATTACCATGTTTACCAACTTTTGAATTTACACCACCTCATGCTTATTTCATCTATTTGTATCTTCTTAAGAGAACTTCCTACCTTGGATACCCACCAAAAACACCAAAATTGTCTAAGAGACTAATAAGTGTACCCAACCACCATGCCTAAATGTGATCATGTAGTATATTTTTCATTTTTCCCTTAAAATTGACCTTTATTTTTATCAACCATGGTAACTTAGTCTTTGCATGATCTTGGCTATTGCACCTTTTTTCATAATTTGTGTACCTATTTATGCTTTATTGCCTAATATCTCATCCACGTTCATCATCACCTTCACCCACCTTGTCAAACTCACACTTGTTTTTTCTTTACCTCATCACCTCCTAGTTTGAGGGGGAACACCTCCTCTCATACTTAAGGTAATTAGTAGACCTCTAATCAATATCATTTTTATTTTATAGCTCATTCATTTTAAGCCACATAATAAAAAAGGGAAAATGTAGACACCAAAAATATGCACACTATGATTTTGAATGTTAAAATACCCCTTAGTTACCACCTTAGGACCCCCTTGGGACCATTTAACCATTTGACCCTTAATGGAGCTAACCCAAAGTTAGTTTGGCTCAACTAGCTCAAGCTAGCCTTTTAGCCCATTTTACCCTTTACAAATCGACCACTGACAGTCAAGATGACCGTAGATGGCCACCTTAACTATTGATGATTAGGGTGCATCTCCTTAACCAAAAGCATGCAAACCACCTAATTTTATTTTCTAAATATAAGTTGTCTAAATCCTATTGTGAGCCTTTATATGGAAAATTTATTATTAGATAGACCAGTTGAACCTTTACATCCACCTCTTGTTTGTGCCTATAAGAAGAGAGGAGATGGGAGGTGAAATCCATCTATAATTATAATCATGACCTTTGTGTATCTAGGAGTTTCTTTCTTGGAGGTAAATCACCATCAAAAATCCAATAATCTAGCTACCACATTAGAGAGCCAATTTGTCACTACCTCTAAACCAAGCATTTAAGTATAGTTACTCTATCAAAATTGATTTAGATTACACAAAAAATTTGACTACCATAACCATCCACTCAATCAACTTCTGGTAAGATAAATACTTATTTCTCAATATTCACTTACTTTATTTCCATTTTGAAATTAACCTAGGCCCTACCCATCTCTCAGAATTCATCTTTTAGATCTTGTCAGTCAACTAAATTACCAACCCAAATCCTTAGATAGTAATCATCGATGGTTGACTCAAACACCAAGGGTATATCCAACCATCAATGATCACTTTGACTATCGATAGCCACTTTAACTACTGATGGTTAGCTTTAACCATTAATAGTCATTATGGTAGTAAAAACTAGAAATCTAATTTCACCTACATACACCTAATCAAACCTAATTTACTATTTCCCTACTTATTCACAAACCCCTTTCTAATTTTATAAAGCATACCCCAACCCTGTATCACTAGTATTAATTACCTTAACACTATCTTTATCATTTCTAGTCTATTTTATAAGAAAAAAACTCTTGTATTGAATTTTAATACCTTTTGATTCATTTATGCAAGCACCTTATTTTATATTTATAATCTTAATTGTTTAAAACATGTGGATTGATATCCCTTAAGGAAGCTGTTACTTTGGGATCTAGCTATCGCTAGGCAATCCACCCAACTATTGGTCTAATGAACAAGTTTTCTTTAGTGATTTCTTATCTATAGATCATCCTCCTAAGCCAAAGAGGCTCTCTTCATAATCTTTTGATTTTAATACATGTACTATCGATTAGGTTTTTAAATCATAACCATACTTAGTTTCTTATTTTTCAACTTTCTAATAAGCAACAAGAAATTCACTGAAACATGAGGTAATAACATGGAAAAGGCTTGTCGAAACAATAATTATTTTTCCTTCAAGAGTCTATATATGAAACAAAATAGGTTATTTTCTCAAAAATAGGGCTACAATCCAAGACAAAGGCTAAAGAGAGAGATATATATATATAAGATAAGGAAAAAGAGAGAGTGTTTTAAGAGTTTGAATAGTGTTAAATGAGTAGGATAAGGAGTCTTGGGGTGTTGATAAATTATTGAACAAGTTTAGTTGGTAAGTTCTTTGATAAAGATATTTAATACTTACTAGCTAAAAGATAGATCTACATCACGTATGCTTATCTTATTAGTGTTTTAACAGGCTCAAGTAGAGTGGATGAACCAACATTTAGGTGCATCACCAAGATTAGCATAGATTTCCCCTTTTAATTATATTTGTTTCCATTTTACCAAAAATCAGTAGGTCTAAGTATAAATGAGCTAAATGATGCATCAGAGGAGCTAGCCTCAAAAAAAATCCTAGAGGTCTAACTCCACTATAGGTGACCCATAGCGTAGGGTTATTTCAATGTTGGAATATATTTGAGTAGAGGATCTGAATAATCCTTTACTCATCTAGGGTAAAATCTAGATCTATAATAGTTCTGGCATGCCTAGTGGGATCAAGATCCAAAAGAGTGTAAAGATTGTTACTATGTCTTTTCTCGAATCAAAGTTTTGTAGCAAACAAGTCAGCACCAATGTCAAATCCAAATCAAAGCTTCTATTTATAAGAAGCCCATGTATGTCTCATTAAATATTTTAATCATTTTTTAATTTCTTTTGACATATGAGGTTAATATGAATAGCTATGTTGAATACTCATATCATTCCCTCATTATCATTAATTCCAACAAGATCCTCTTGATCCATATGAGCCCAATTAGACCTACCAAGAGTTCTATCAGAGCTATGATGAGCCTTATCAAGTTTTTAATGATCCTTGTTATCAAGGTCATGGATCTTACCTTCCTCATGACCCTTACCAATCCTATAATAGCCCTCATAAATCTAGTTGTCTTCCTGATCATACCTATTAATCCCTATATTAATCTATCTCAAGTTTCAAGAAAGCTCTGATTAGCTATGAGAAAGATATGATAAGTATAGACATTAAGAAGGGATATATAGAGGAGATTTCTAATCCTAAAATTCAAAGAATGAGAGCTAATTTGTAGTATGATAAATAGGTATGTTCATCTTTCATAAATCAAGGCCACTCAAAGTTTAGTTTTTGTGTTTTAGACATTGTTGGTATAATAGTAGCCAGTAAAGAGAGGTTAGTGGTTTATGAGAAACCCTAGGGTCATCATTTGAAATAGTATGTTCCCATAGATCCCCCATTTTCTCCTTATGATCAACAAACCAATGTTTACCATCTCCCTCAAGATTCCATTTAGGCCTTGCCTAACTTTCCTTCTTAGAAGTATCTTCAAGAGAGGCCTTAAAAGGCTAGACAAACATGATTGGAAGAGACTAATATCCTTGTTTCTCAATATACTATATAATATCCTACATCTTCAAGATTACAAGAAGAGATCTCCAGTGATCTAGTCCATGATTTTGAGGCTAATTTAGCCAAGCAAAATGAGTTTTCTAATCAGCATCACCATCATTTAATAACAATTGCAAAGGAAACATAACAACAAAATAATTTATCATCCATAAAAAAAAATAAGTTTAGAAGTAGAGGTTTCTAAACCTAAGTTTATTGCTTGGAATCAGATTGAACAATCAAAATATAATGAAGAATAATCAAACATAAGCCAAGATGATGAAGTTAAGATCAAGTAAAAAATTATTCAACCTCTGATCCTTTCTCCTCAAAATCCAAAAGCCTTTATTTCATGGAAATGCATTTAATAAACAAAACAATAGAGAGATGAGGTAGAGTTGAATCAAGAAGAGTTCATAATTATGACACCAATAGGTAAGGGCAAGCATGTTATAGTCTTTCAAGATGCAAGAATAGATGAATTTAAAGAGGAGGTTAAGATGCAAGTACAATAACAAGTACATCAAGAGGAATCTAATCCAACAAAATTTCTTATTTTCATGGCTTTGTCCCCTGAAAAAAATCCATAAAGATACTAAGTTTCACACCAATTCATTTCATGCCTCAAGATACCTTCATACTACCAAATCCTACACCTATTTCATTCAAATTCCTAATCTTATTACCTTCCCAAGAGATAGTTATCCCTTCACCCACTCCACCTACAATTCCTCATATAACCCATCCATCTCAAACCTGGAAACCTTCATGGGATATGCACTCAAATTATGTGATGCCTAGCCTTTGTCATGAGGATATTAGTATGCCTAGTCCATCCAATCAATTAAAAAAGGTAGAATAGGTCAAAAAGTTTAAAGTTCCTAGCTTCATGAGCTTCCTCTATGAAGGGGATGCCCAAATAATTTAGGTTACATCAGAAGTAGGGTTGTCTTGTATTTTTTCCTTCAAGGAGGAAGAAGTAAAACTACCAGTTAATGTTAAAAATGAAGAAGTTGAGGCTATCATCTCCTCAGATGAACTACAATATTATGTAGAGGATAAGGAAATGGATATAATAACTAATCAAATTGATGAGTTTATGGGGCAATCAGAGGTCACCAATAAACCAAAAGGCCCATTGGAAGACTTGTTTGAATTATTGGGAGAAAGATATACTCTTTTCTAAGAGGATTATGGTCTGATTGTAGCCAAAGAGAGTAGCCTTGTCAAACAAATCAAAGAGAATGGAGTGGTTAGTCCTCTAATATTTCCACATCAAGAGTTTAGTGTAGTCATGGACTTGTTTCAAATCTTTAGAATGGGCTACTAGCTCCTTGGTGAGCCTATAGATATGGGTATGCTTCCAAAAGGTAATATAAGTGTATTTGGTGCTCAACTTATTCAACTAGATTACAAAGGAATAGATATTGAATAGAAGCTAGGGACTACTAATAAGATTGCCATTATAATAATGTGTCCTTTAAGACACCAATTTCAATTAGAAATTGGTAAAGAGGAAGAGCCACTAAGTGAGTATGTTTACATTGGAGGTTATTTTTCCCCTACCATTCCACATATGAGTATGCCAAAGAAAATATTTGCTTCCTTAACCACCAGGATTTGTAAGGGAAAATGTGATATGTCATTCTCTACGTGAGTCTATGAATTTTCATTTTGATCCAAGTGGATCATGATTTGTCCTAGTTAGTTAGATTCCTTATACATAATTTGTTTTTATTTTTCTCTGAGTATTGTTCTAACACATTAGGTTAGTAGTCCTTGATTTGTTTATGTTTGTTCCCCTTATGTTATATGTTTTCATTAAATAAGAGCTTTGAGATTTTTTTTTTATTTTTCTCTCTTTTGGTCCCTATTTGTTTTAAAAGATGTTATCCATAGGGTTAGTCGTATTTATATCTAGATCAAGTTGTTGAACCAAAGAAGAGACTCCATGCCTAATAGACTAGACAAGGAAACATGGTTTGGGTTCTCAAGCATAATATGATGCTTCCCTATGAGTCACCATAAATGTTGGCCAATTTTAGTCCACATACTAATATTTTGGTTGGATTGAAAAAATGAGTAGAGTTCTAAAGCTTTGAAAGATCAAAAGATGACTTATAACATCTTTGAAGAGCTAGACCATCACTAGGATATCATGCATAAATGAATGGGTTAGATTACTTATGAATTTTATAAGTTTTCTTAGAAAGCCTCATGGGATATAAGGATCACATATACTCAATTTTCTTAGTGAAAAGATATTAACTATGTAAAATTCATATCTTGATGATATTTATATCTCAAGATCTAAGCCTTCAAAGTTTAACTTACAAAATAAGACGTATACGTAGACATCAAAATTAAGCTCATCAATTAACAATTTAGTGTTCAAATAATGAGAAAAATGTAGACATCATTGATGGTTAGGTATACATCATTCATAGTCATGCAAGCATCAAATAAAGCTTGGAAATTGAATCACTAGGGTTTAAATTATGATAGGCTCATAGACATCAATGACAGGATCATGGATGCCAATGATGGGCTCATAGACATTGAATTCAAGACATAAAAAATAACCATTGGTTTTAAATTTATGATGATTATGTAGACATTAAAAATGATCACATGAACATCAAAGAAGGCCATGTGAGAATCAAATTTGGGACTCATAAATTAGTCATTTGAGTTCAAATGGAGCTAGATCATAGGGCATGCATTCAGTCATATCATGGGGATATAATGGTGTGAAAAAGGTCAAAAATTAAATAATAAAATTCAATATCGATAACTAATTAGTGAAATAAACCTAAGAACTTTTCTATTGGGAATCAAAGAAGTAATTTTTGATTGGGTAGAGTAAATACATAGGACCAGAGTTTGAACATGACACAAGATGAACCAGAATAGACATTATAGGATTAGGTATCACAAGTAAAGATTTTTAGAAGTAAAATAGGTCCCTTAAATTCTAGTGTAGACTAAAGGTTGGCAATTGAGTATCAAAAAAAGGAACAAACATCAAGTAGGCTTTGCATCTATAAATTGAAAGTCTGTGAAAATAAATAAAAGGATATTTATTTTTAGTCTATAGTATATCCATGCTTATGATTTGAAATAAACAGCATGCCAAGGCATACATATGATATTAAAATCATACATAGATTAGTAGGAACATACATTAACCTATGATAGATATAAACATGATTTTATTAGGCCCAAGAATATAAGGACCTTGTCTTCATGATGAATCCAAGTGAAAGGTGTGACAATTTCATATAGTTGATTGAAAGATTAGAGAAGTATTTAGTGATTTCAATGTTTATCAGATCCTTTGGAGATATTTTCTCCTTAAAATAATAATGAATCATCATGTAAAACTAATTATTATCTTTAGTGGATCTCTCAACCAATGAGAATAGCTTGATGACTTTTAAAGTAAATGATGGTTAGCTTGTTGATAAAGGATTAGTCCTGATTCAAAGAAGTCATGTGTACAAGAACAACCAATGAACTACCACCACATTTCTTGATCATTAATGACTCATTCTCCATGCTCCCACACATATTTCCCATCTCTATCATTTCTATTCTTATATATATATATATATATATATATATATATATATATATATATATATATATATATATATATATATATATATATATATATATATATATATATATATATATATATATATATATATGCTCTTAATCCTTAAACTAGATCCATATCTTGGGCATGATCAAACTCTACTAATATTGTGCTCTATAACCTCTTAATATGAATAGAAAATTGTTTTAGATTTCATTTTTTTGGTATAGTGTGTTTATGTTAGTTTTATTTTCATAAGTGGTAGAAAACTTTCCCTTGTCAACTCCTGATCTCACATAGCTACTAGTTCATATTTTTATGTAGGTCATGTTTAGTGTTTGATGTCATTTGATTGAAGCTAACATATAGATGCATTGATTGGTTAGTGCCTTGAATTAGGAATCTCCATCACTTCCCTTAGGTTTTGATCACTTGGTGAACCTCTGCATGAAATACTGATGCATAATAGACATTTGGAGTTGTAGATCTAGTCATGTGCTTATATTGTTAGTGTTTTAAGGTGCTCAAATAAAGTGGATGAAACAAAATTTTAGGTGCATCACTAGCATTAGCATAGATTTCCCCTTTCAGTTCTATTTCTTTCCTTTTTTGTAGAAATTAATAGGTCTTAGTATAAATGACCTAAATGATGCATCAAAGGATATATCTTCATTAAAAATTCTAGAGGTTCAAACCCACTATAGGCTACCCATAGTATGGGGTTGTTTCCATGTTGAACTAGATTCGAGTAGAGGACTTGAACAATCCTTTGCTCAGTTAAGGTGAAATATATATCTACAATATGTAAGTTACTAGTATATGGTTGTGTAGACTCTATAGAAAATAATTTAATCAGTTGCCATACTAAAACTATTCCTTGATCTCTATTATATCTAAAAAATATCCATATTGGCTATTAAACTGTGTCCTAATTTTTTGATATCTGGTAACTATCCTAATCATTTAAACTGTGTCTTGATTTTTATAATCTTTGGTAAATATATTAATTGGTTATTGAACTATAAGTGGGGATTGAATTAATTTCAATTTTTGTATCATACTACTATAATTAGGTTGATATTTGTGAATTGGTTGCCATCCTTGATGAATCTATGATGCATGAGATATCTCACAAGAATGTGTCCTAGAAACAACATGACACATATGATGAGTAACTGATGGATCCTTAAAATGGACATCCTAAGATAAATCAACTGTAAAGGATTTTTATCTAATATATTATGCATACTGAGATCTTGAATCCCCTTGTGTAAATTATATAATTCCTCTATCAACATACTAGTCAATATGATCTTGAAGTGCATAATAGTTATTGTTTGAATGCCCATTTATCTTATGAAAATTACAAAATGGTTTATTTTGTATCATTTATAAAGAGTGTGTTGGATGGTGATGAGTATAAGGAAGAGTGATAATATCCTAATCTAATCATTTATGTAAGATATCATGAGGCCCATCTTCTTATGAAAATTGTATATCCCCTTTGTTGGTGTCTTATGCTCTACTCACTATAGGAGGGGCTCTACAAAGTTACTCATTGTCATAATTGATTACCTCGATTGGTTGTTTATATTACACTTGTTTCAAAATAATTGGAGTGTGTTACTATACCATATTAAATAATTGTGCTTGTAGGGAAATCTACATCAAAATCTACCTGTAAATCTATCTCACTTAATCCCAAATTTTTTCTAATTCCCAAATTTTTTCTAATCCTAGAGTTATGTAACATAGATGTCAAAAAGATTTGGATGTCTCATATAGTAATTTATTCTTAAGAGTTACAATAAGGACTCTAGAAAAAAAATATTGTACATATAATTATGTGAACTGGTAGATTAATTGATATATACATTCGTAGAATGTATCCATTTACTATTTATGATTGGCCCTAGTGTAGTGATAGCAACCTCTCATATATGACTCAAGGTCCATTGTTATGAATATAATGCATGATAAATACCTATTATAAATCATTATATTTTAATATCAAACCACTATGGATTGAGTGGTAAACCCACTCTAATGCTTAATGCTTTATTATCTTGGGAAATAATTGTAAGAGAATAAAACTATTAGTGACATGTGCCATAGGTTTCCTATAATATTTGAGATGTAAGTATAGATATCCATGTCCATCAAGATTTTCTAATGATGATATATATAACTTTTATCAAAAAATTTCATTTAAAATTCTATATTGGATGGGATTATTATGGATGGTATTGGAGTCTCCCCATGACTAATATGCTTTACTCTCCAATGTGAGATGATGTAATTGTTTTTTTTAAAGCACCCACAACATGCATTAAGGATATTACCTATTATGAATGTATATGAACATTATCAATGGGTTTATTTAATTCTTGAATCTTATTATTAATTTTATCCTAGGTACACTACATAATAAAATTATACTAGGTTTACTCACCATAACCTTTGGAGGGGTAATATCTTGGACGTAGCTAGATAGAAATAATTTATCACCCTTGTGTAAGTTAGGATAAGAAAGGAGTTATATTTTAGTAAATTGGGTTGAGGGAGATTCACTAGTATCTTATTTTTGTTAATTTGTAAATAATTATCCCATGCTAATGGACCAGAGGATACATTATTATCATGTGAGTGTAAGTTATAGAAACTATGAACATAATTGTGTGTGTGTGTGTGTGTGTGTGTGTGTGTTTAAACCTTTTAACTAGTATCACTTTGAACATGAGATATGGGTAAAATAAGGAGAGAAATACAAGGTTTAAACTTAATGTCTTCTTCACCAAAATTATAGTAATCATCCTTATTCCAAGGTTCATCAAAATCAAATTTTAATTTGCTTGTAGAAGTAAGAGTAGAATAATTATCATTTACATGCTCACTAAGAGAGAGAGGAGGATATGGTTTTATTTTTTTATTACTATGGAATATATCATCATATGTAAGTGAAATGAAATACATTTATTCACTACCTATGTGTGGAGTGCATGTATGATTATTAATTTCAATCTTGGAATCAAGGGTAGAATAAATATTAATCATGTTTTAATTTGGCATATTATGACATGTAGGAAAATATTTAGAGATATTTTCCCTATCAAAAAATTTCAAAGATTCATTCTATTGATTTTAGAATGTAAAAAAAGTTGATAAAATAATTTCATCTACTTTAGCTTGTGCATTAGTAAAAGGTGTAATATCACTTGTATATGTTTTTTTTTTTTTTTTTTCAAATTTAACTGAGAAGGGTAAATAAGATGGATTGGTTTTTTATATATTTATTTAATCATGTTAAAGGAGATTTTATTTATTGCACTTATATTATTTTAATTTAAATAAGAAGGTAGAAAAAGTGGTCAAAAAGATAGGATCATATTGGAGAAAGTCACTACCAAAAAGAGGTTCTTTTTGTTTGATATTGTTAGTTTGATTTTAAAGTGTAAGAGAAGAGGGAGAGTAAATAAAAATAATATGCTTCTAGCATTTCCTCATCAACACTTTCATTGTCATGCTCATAGTAATCCTCATATCCATAATTATAACAATTATCATTATCATAATTATAAATTAAGTTTGTATCATGTGCTAATGTTCAATCTTGAAAATTTGTTCACTCATTATTATAATTATGAGAAAATTTGATAAATTCATCATGTGGGTGAGGGCTAAGATGCTTTTTGGATGTTATTTTAAACATACCAAATAAGATAATTCAAAAAATGAATAACAAAAACACAATAGGTACATTGTAATATAACATAGTTATATGCGCAAACATGAGAAATATTTAGCCCAATGTATATAAAAAATAAGGATTGTACTTGAAACCCTAAAGGCTAGTATTTGAATGTAAAGGGACCTAGTATGTAGATCTAGGGTTTTATGAGGGTTGTTTGTAAAATATTTAAATTATATTAAATTAATGTAACCCTAATATAGGAATGATTTAGATAATCTAGGTTATGCTAAATATTTAGGAAGAAAGAGAATTTTATAAACCCTAATTTAGTGAACAAAATAAGAATAAATTAAACCCTAGGCTAAACTAGGGTTTTAAGAAATATTTGAATTATTTTGAGTTCATTAAATATTTTAACTATTTATGAATTAATAGATGTAAATCCTAGGTTGTTAAAGAGATGAATATAGTAGTAACTTGAGATAAATACTATAAATAGTTAGTTTGATAATTTTTTCCCAAAATAGTAAAGATGGGGAGAAAATGTACTTGTCTAGAGAAAACAAATGTTTCTATAAGTCAAGGGGCTAAAAAATTCTTAAATACCACTCAAGAATATTTAACTTTAGGACTATAGTTGAAGATAGGCCTCAGGGAATAATGACCTAATGAGGATATTAGAGCCAATAGAACTAGTGTCCAATTATGGTTCTAGTGTCTTTCTATAGAAGTGTTGCCTAAATTTTTTAAAGATGTTGCATAAGGGGTTTAGAGGCTTGTATGTGATTATATGACTCCTAGTATTTAATATGTGCCAATTTGTTTCATGGATCTCTTTCAAAACCCTAATTAACACTTATACACATGAAATAATAAGTAGATCAAATGAAAAATAAAGTTAAAAAATTAGGTTATGGGATATTATGATCATGCAAAATAGAACCCATGTCATAACCATTGCCTACAATAACCACAATGATAGGGGTATTAGATCACATGTATTTATCCCTTAGGGAACATGAATAATAAATATGCAAGGTATGGTAGAATGAATTTCACATAAGCCCTTCTTTGATTAACCATGCAAGTCTAAATTTGATAGTTGAGTAATATGCAGTTTGTTTAGCCATATTATTGATTGATTTTTGTAATTATGTGCCAAAATAGTAAGTTATATATGTAAAATTAATTTTGAGGCTGTTTATATTGAAATAAATTTGATTTGAATGTAAAATCCTTATTCATTAGCTGACAATATGCAAGAAAGATTTAAAAACATAAGATAAAGATCAAAGGAGGGTTAGGACGTAAAACATGAAAGACAATGACTATTAAAATCTAGCACCTATAGTCATACTATCCATATAAGGGAACTAGTGTGCTAAGGTCCTAAAATATAGCTAAGACTGGGTAGAATATACTAGGTGCCTATGTGACTTAGAGGGGATGCCTCAAGACCACTAATGGTGCAACAAAAAAGGAAAGAAAGACAAAAAGACCCAAAATGACCATGAAAACAAGATTTACATTCATCATTAAGACATTCCTATGAAAGAGACACAAAATACATAGTACTTGTGGTTACTTGACAAAATTAGGGTGTGTAAAGTAGTTTATTGAGGTGATTCAAATTGAGTCATATGAAAGTATTATCTTTTTTCCTTGTTGAGGGATTATTCTAAAGTTTTATGGGAAAATATGTGAACTTTGTATTGAAGAGACAATTTAAGAGTGGTAACAAATAGTTTTAAGAGAGTATCATCATTCATGTTATAGTCGACTTTGTAAGCTAGAGAATTCCATCATTTGATGAAAGTGTGATTAGATTCATTAGGAATTTTTTTGGTATTTATTAAGTGGTTAAGGTAATATTTGGGAAGGGAATTATGTTAGAGTTACTTTAGTAGAGCATTGAATAAATTATCTAGTTGATTTTATCATTCAAGTTTATTACCAATAAATTTTCTAGATAAGAGATTTATGGTATAAAAGGTGTTATTTTAGACCCATTCATTATAAATATTACCAAAATATTTAATAAATTTACTGTGGTATTGAGTTCCATCATATGTTATACTTGGATAGATAATTTCAAGGTCTATGGATACAAAAAATGGAGCTAAAGGTTGACTTTTAAGATGTTAAATAATTTTGTTATGTAAAGGAGATTAAGGGATGAAATTCACATTGGAATCTCTAAGAGAAATAGAGAAGAAATTCTAGTTTGGTTGATTCATTATGACTTTAGGTGGTTGACTATCCATTTGTAATATTTGAGATTACATTCGCATCATTTTGGAATTTGTAGTTTTTTGTTAAACATTCATTTATTGAATCATTTGAGTAATAATTTGAGTTGTATTAATGGGAGGGTTTTTATTATTAGTGGTAGGAGGAGGAATGTTATGGTTGGTAGGAGAAACATTCCCTATATTGGTAGTAGGGGATAGATTGATGGGTGGATGATTCCCAATATTGGTATTAGGAGGAGGACTAAGATGAATAACCTCAAATGTATAACATTATGTAGTAATTAGTTTTAGATTAGGAAGGCATGAAGGAAAGAATTCAATAGTTTCATATCGAGTGATAATATAAGTGAGGTTTTGATTTTAATTATTAATTATGTAGTTAATTTTATAAATTAGAGGTTGAAAATATGATATAACTATGAAATGAGACTATGTATCTAAAAATAGTAATAAAATTGTAAATTAGTGATCTATGAAGCTAAAAATAGAATTAAAAAATTGAAGTAATTATCAAAATTGAAATGATAAGTAGGTAAGAACAAACCTAGAAAATAAACAAGGTTGACTAAGTTGACTTAATCTATTTATAAAACTCAAGATCTAGAATCAAAACTAAGTCATCCAAATTGAAGTAGTCTTATAGAGGCAAAAAACTAAAAACACAAAAAAATAAATTGGGTTGACCCGCTTGTCTTAGTTTCTTGTTAGTTGTTTAAAAGTGTTGTTTCTGAAAGACTCAAAATGAACTAGGTTGACCAGTATGACTTAGTCTTTTGAAACTAAAATTTTAAATTTTAAAAACATAGAAAATGAACTTGGTTAACTAGAACAACTTAGTTTGTTGAAACTAAAAATGAAAATTTTAAAAACATAAAAAATAAGCTATGTCAAAAAAATGACTTGGTTGCTTGAAAAGGGAAAATTAAGGTTAGAAAAAAAGTATGGGGAACTAGGTTGACCAACATGATTTAGTTGACTAAAAAATAAAAACCTATAGAAAGACTATGGAATTAGGTCAACGAGCTCAATCTAGTTGACTTAAAAGGAAAAACTTTCAAAAGACTACATATCTGGGTTGATAAGCTTAATGAAGTTTGAAAACCTACACATATATTGTTAAATTAGATTGGCAAGTTTGATCCAATTGACTATAAATAAAAAATAAAAAAAATTGCAAGGGTTATATTCACATTAGGTTCATGAGAATGTATGAAAGCGAAATTGAAGTTGATCTACAAATCAATCCTGACTCAAAGAAGATAAATCAGCTAACTATACCACTAGTAATACTTAGATAATTGGGGTCATGACCAATAGGGATCCTATAAACCCACCTAATGGATATATTATCATAAAATATGGATAGAGAGGGTTATAAATCCTTTAATTAATAAATAACACATAATAACCCTAGATAGGTCTGACAATACAATAATAAAATAAATCTAATCTAGTGTTCACTAAATCTTATAACACAAATGGGGGATAAACATAAAAAATAAACATGCAAAATAAAACTTTACTCAAGTCAATTTATATTCAAACCTAAGTAAGGGGAGGTGATACATTCATTAGCCATTATTCAAGTACATATATCTACTAAAAGAAAAGATTAAGAGTTAGGAATACTTATCTTGAAGACAAATTTATCAATCCTCAACCTCTTCATTAGCTAATGGTTTATTTCAAGAGGTTTTTGATAATTTTTGAAAAATCTAAAGATGAATAATGGAGTATAGTCTAGCCAAGGACCTCATAGTGAATTTCAAGCTTTCATAAGATAAAGGTTTTTTTCAAAGAAGCATGAAACCCTAAGAAATGAATCCTCAAGTGGAATGGGGGAAATTAAAATAAATAAGTGAAAATAAATGATTCTCTCTATTAGAAATGAGGTGAAAGAGGGGTATATATAGCCTCATTTGACCCTAATCCCTTTTGAGATGTTAGCTGATGCAGTCAGCCTAGTTGATATTATTAGTTAGAAACTAGAGCCATTATGTCTTAAACTAAGTTATACTAGGCTTAATTAGTCCTATAACACACTATTCCCAAAACTAGGTCAACCTATTTGACTGTATTCAAAAACTAGTAAAAAGGGTTTTGCTTAGGTATGGGTTATTTTAAGTAGTGAATTTCTTAAAAATAGTATGTGTAAGGTGTCAAATATTAGGGAAATATATATGAAGTGTTTTTATTCATTTTAAGTGGTGGTATATGGAAAAACAATATTTGAAAGCACCAAAGGTATACCCACCCCTTTCCTATTGCACCTTTAAGGTGTGCAACTAGAGAGATTGAGAGTTGACAGGTTCTTGCAAGAAAGAAAGTGTTAGTAAGTAATTCATATTTAAAAATATTATGTGTATGTATTAATTGTGTTGTGACAATCTTATCATTCACCATGGGTGGGGAGAACTATGTTGTAGGAGGATATAGCATGGGTGTGAGAATAGTAGTGCTATATTCCTTGACCTCATACGCATACATTTTTTATATAGGAATTATATGAGGTAGGGACTCTATGAGAACATGAGGTTTCCAATCTAAATATATACTTGGGGTTATATGTTTAGTGACTACAATATTTGAATGGTTTTTTATCAACTGGATATGTTTATAAGTATCCATCATGTAAAAACTTGACACATCTATGCAAGGTAGAGGGTATTACCTCCATGTCATGTATCCAAGGTATCCTAATTAATAAATTCTAATGTAAATGGTTAGGCATCACTTGAAACTATGTGGATAATATATTTGGTCCAACCATGATATCCAATGTAATAAAATCCAATGCCTATCTAGGAATGTCATCAAAACCTTAAATGTTATTATATGTATTCTACATGGATGTTATATCAACCCGCATAGTCTATAAAAAAATTGAGGTTTCATATGTTAAGACCTAAAACCTATATCAACCCTCATAGTCTATTAAATAGAACTCATTTAATATTAATGATTTTAATTTATTCCTTAATGACGAGTGGTAGATTTTGTTTAATATTGTAACATCCCCACTGGGATTTACTAGAATAGTGAAATTATTTTTAAAATTAATTTTCCATATTCAAACATCAGACTTCACCATGATAAATCTAACTAGTGATCTAAATAAATAGACTACGTATGATAACCATAAAATAGACATGAGAATAATCTATCCAATTACTGATTATAATTAATAAAAATATGTGCAATGTTAAATAAATCAATTTTAAATTGTATTTATTTCAAAAAGTAATTACATAGTTTCAACCATGGCTAGTATAATAATTCATCCACTATTATCAATGCATAGATGAATAAATATGGTAATTTCATCAAATATAATGTCATAATAATAAATATAATACAAGATACAAGTCTCCATGGATCATGAGTCTCAACAAACTCAAGTATCTAATGCTAATATCATTTATAGTCATGTATGAAGTAATATTTTGGGGAGGGAGAGCATCATCTGAGAAATTTTCTACACCAACCACAGACCATTGATCCTTGACATAATCTCTTAACTAGGGAATGGCCCTCCCTTCATGAATGTGTATATAGTGACGGAGCAAGAATCCAAAGAGATAAGCTAGTACATGTGTACTAAAAGATAAATAATACATGATGTGTACCATAAATAAAATATGCTCTAACATGATATTACACAAACATGGAAATCAAACTTATGAAATGACAATGCTTAACTAAACATTAATTTGGCAAAGTTTTCAAATTTTTAATGATCTCAAGGATCAATCAAATTCATACACACCACTTGATTGGATTACCCTCATCTTTCATTGATGATGATAAATAAATAATAAAGTCATTCTCACTACTTATTTAATTCCATCAATGTGATATTTTGTTAATTAAAACACAACCAATAGATTCAATCGGATTACTTCCTATTAGCAGGCATAAAACATGCTAAGTATGGAAATAATCAAAGCACACAAATTTAATCTATCAAATTTATGGAATAAATCTCAAAACATATTATTTATTGTATAAATAATAAATGTAAACAAGTAAAGTCCTTAATAGAACATACCATCTAGGCATATTTTATACTTAGTCTGTAAGTTACTAAATTTTAAAAGGAACTCTAATGTAGTATCAACTAAGACAAACAACATTTATCACAGTTAATTTCCTTTTTCATATTCTACAAATATAACACTAAGAAAATCATACAATAACTTTAAATGATTCATATTTAATCATTTAAAAACAATAAGTTTAATATTTCAACTAAACATTATACAAATATTCATACTACAGTTACTTATCTAAGTAATGTTCATATATATATTGCATGTTGAATACCTCTGTTTATGGTAATTAAATCTATAGATTTATATAAAAAAACAAAATGTATGCATACATTTATATATGTACTCTTTATAACTTAATTTTTATACATATAAAAAATTTATACTATCACATGCCAATAATGTATACATTATTATCTAAGGATTCTATTTATTATAATTATTTATTATTACCCATAAGTGCATGGCACATTATACTGTGCAACTATATTTATAATTACAAATATTTTCTTATATAAACAAGTTTTAATTTAGGAATACAAATGTTACAAAAGGCCATACTTATGAGAGACTATACCTAATTACTTATAATATCTTACATTCATAATAAGATGTAGTTATAATTGGGTTATTTTTAATTATTTAGAAGAGGATATATCTATTCTAATATCTACAAGTTAAAAAATTCATAGGAAAACATTTTTTCAAAATTGCATATATTTAAATAATTGAGTATATATATATACATATAGGTTATAGGAAACCCATCCCCTAACTTGTAGAGTGCACACGCACACGCACACGCACACACACACACACACACACACACACACACACACACACACACACACACACACACACACACACACACACACACACACACACACACACACACACAAACACACACACACACACACACACACACACACACACACACACACACACACACACACACACAAACACACACACACACACACACACACACACACACACACACACACACACACATGGATTAATATCTTTTAAGATATTTTATAACTTTTACTACATTCTATTATGCTACTTTATTACATGAAATTCTCAACCATCTTATTTATAATAAGTTGTATGCAAAAATAATAATTTTCATTATAATGATATACTATAGTCGTATAAAATGCAAAAATTGGTAACTTGATCATGGATAATGACACCCAATCCTTAGGTATCTCTTTTTTACTCTCTAAACCCTCTCAATCTTTTTTTCATTAATTCTTATTCATTCGTGGCCTTTTAGACTTTACCCTAGCTGAGCCAAGAATGTCACTTTATGACCAATCCATCCCCCTAGGTCTCATCTACTCTAGAAAATAGCACCAAAGTTGGACTATAGCACTAGACCCTAGGGTGTCATCTTTTTAGCACTCCTATCCAATCACAATTTGAGATTAGATTACCATTTTTCCCTGATTCCTCTTGTTCATTATGTTAGCCTAGTCTAGATTCATCTAACCCATGA
Organism: Torreya grandis; assembly: GCA_037957365.1. Lineage (NCBI taxonomy): Eukaryota > Viridiplantae > Streptophyta > Pinopsida > Cupressales > Taxaceae > Torreya > Torreya grandis. The sequence continues at coordinate 816,818 of JARHVA010004454.1, forward strand.
CTGATAGATCCCTATAAAAGCTTATTTAATGATCATTTGGAATTGGTTGGCAAATATCATTCAATTAAGCAAAAATATAAACAAGACCACTCAATCAATCTTCCATATTCTTTACATATAGCCAACCTATACGCTTTAAAGCCAATTCAAGTCCTTACACCAGTCCCTAGTCATCTCAAGCATACCCAATTTTAGCATTTATTACATTTCATTCAATATTTCACCAAGAACTCTTAATGGTAGAACTATATATGGCCTGATCTCTCCTTAGAGTATTGGTATGTAGGTAGCATGCCCACATACACGGTGTGAAGCACGTCCAGTGCATCTTAAACACACTAACACCTTTTCCCCATTTTCCAATTTTTATTTCAATTGCATAAAAGATATAAGTACATGAAGAATAAACTTGATAGGGAGCTCTTTTGATAGTGAGGACCTAAAAATTGGTACACATGCTCACATTGAGTAGGTGAAGAAAACTCAAAAATCTTAAATCCTCAAGATAATAGTGTTAGAAAAGGAATACAACACCATAGCCTAGGGTGTAGTGCTCCGATTCAATTAAAAAAATGAAGTCTAGGATCCTATTTATAACAATGTCGTAGTTCTACATAGAAATTTCCAGACCCTATCTTAGTCAAAATAGTCTGGAATAAGCTAAGTTTAATTTTCTCTCTCTCACTACTATGTTTAGAAAAGGTCTAATTGTAATTTAATTTCACAAATTAGTAGCTTTAATTAGGAATATTATTTATTGATTATCCTACTCAAACCTATTTATTTAATAAGAATAAAACTCCATTATTCCCAAAAATAATGAATCATTTGGTGAACCTGACTTACTTTGAATTTCACATAAAACCCCTAGGGTAAATTTCTAGCTAATTTTTCCTAATTATTTTTGAATTTTTTATTGAATATTAAAATCATAAATTCCTCTCAAATTTTAAAAATTTGTAGTAAGTTTTAAAATAAATTTATTTCAAACCCTAGTTGTATACACTAGGTCCCAGTAATTTTCCAGCATTAATCCAATAATTTCCTAATTTTATGCTTACACACATAAATCCAAAATTTATCTCAAATTTTAAATTTTTTTTAGTAAATTTTAAAATAAAAATATTTCAAACCCTAGTTGCATCAACTAGTTCCCAGTAATTTTACAATTATTTTATGAATTTGTAGTTGCATAATAAAATCATAAAATCACTTCAAATTTAAACAAATCAAGTAATTTTCAAAAAAAATATTTTTCTCAAAATCCTAGTTGAATATAATAGTTCCCATTAAATCAAGAACTTTCCCATACATTTTTGATTTTTTTTCTTGAATACTTAACTCAGAATTTCAATTTCAAAAATTCATAGTTTTTTGTAATTTTTTTTTGAAAAATCCCTAGTTTCATGTACTAGCTCTTATTTTTCTTCTTGGGGTATCACCTTACATCCATAATCAAATTACATAAATGATTCTCACATATGTACAATTTTTTCTTACATTTCTTTCAAATAACAAGGAAACCATAATGGGCCCTATCATGTATATGAATGATGAATTATATCATATGTTAGTACAAATCTTCATTATTTATATTTCATGATCATTTTTCATTTTATGGGATGATGTTAAACAAGTTATTCTTAAAAATGTTAATACATCTCTTTCATAACCTCCCTTGGAGCCTTTATCTCGTGTTGATTCATGTTGCATGGTCCATTTTACTCTTCCCAAGGTCAATACCCATCACCAAAGAGCCCAATTGACACCCTTTGTACCTATACCACCTTGACCCATTGATTATATTTGATCTCTTCCCATAGATACTACTAATACTATATGGATAGTAGATAATGTGATTATAGCTATTACTCGATGTGCCATTATGCCTCCTCCACCTAACTAAGACCCCAATCACCCTTCTATTCCTACCCATCCCAAGACCAAACCACCCATACAGGTAGATTTTCACAATGCATATGACATTGTTGATCAGATGCATAACACTCTAGATAATATTTCCATGTTAGAAATGCTTCAATTTAGTAATGTATTTAAGGATATTCTTTATTAGGCACTCACTCAGACTTATATGCCTATTGATTTAGAACCTTATTATTTTTCATTAATGGTTAATAGTTTAAAAACTATAGAAGATTCAATTCATTTTGATAGTGAGGACATGCCTTCACAGATAGTTATTGATCAAAATTTTCCACTATTCATACAAGTTCAAGTCAAAACTAGCACAGTTAAGAGAGATCTTGTTGATAGTGGTTTTGGACATAATATATGTAGTATCACATTCTTATAGGCCATAATCATATCTTTGGCATAAATACAAAAATCATATAAGAACATTCATATATTTTATGATATACCAGAACATACATTGGAACTATTACATTATATATCATGGTAGGACCCAAAACCCTCTCTACATAGTTCTAGGTCATGCCAAGTCCTCTCCACTATAATTTTTTACTTGGATGACCTTGGATACATAATTTAGGGGCCATTAATTATAATCTCCATTGATGTATAAATTTTCTTCAATAGAGATATCTATACACATGTCTAGTAGACAACTATCCATTTAGATATTATCAAACTACAACATCATCTTTGACTATTTCACCAGATGTGATACCTTATCTCATAGTATAACCACCACCTCATTATATTTATCTTGATTAGATACATACATATGAGGTTAGATAGACTAACACTTCTTTTACTCCTCCACTTATAGTCATACCTTCATCTCTAGATATTCTGCTAGTCATAGTAGCTTCGACCATTCTAACTACTCCATCAATCATAGTTTTGATACCTATTACACATCCAAAATCACAAATAGTAATACCAGTAGTTCTAATTAATTCCATAATTACTCCATTAGTTATAGATAATTTTTTAATAGTACCATCTTCTACTACTATAGATTATGAGACTCCTATATCATAATTACCCCTTGTGGTAAGTTTTGAGTTAACATATGTACATGATGTTGATATAGATTCATAGGGTTCTTTAGATGATGATACAGCACCCAAAATCATAGATGACTATTTGTGTGGATTGAGCTTTACTTCAATCAGCCTAGGAGAGTACTGAGATGACTCTAGGTCTCTCATTCCACATCTTACATCACTTTTAGCATCTTACACTACACTCTTAGGATATACTTCACACTCATGGTCATAGATAGATCACTTGGCACATACAGTTTACATGGTTACCTCGATGGATATAGAGCTAGTTATTTATATTTAGGGAGGTAGAAAACAAAATCAACCATATTTTATGTTATAGATATTACTTTATCATGAATTCATAACATTACCTATAGTAAAACATAGATTTATCAATAGATTGTCATAGTAGGATGATCACCCATTTTGTACTTTTCATAAGATTATAGGCCATGATACAACTCATGTAAACATTTATATAAGATATTAGATAAACTATAGGGTCAAGGCATTATTCATATTATAACACCACCATCAACACTAGCTCCACCACTTCCACTGAAGTCATCTACTAGTAGGGCTAAACATCCTAGAGTAGAGTCAACATATCGACCACTAAAACAACCTTTAGTTTGCCTTCAGCATGATGTCACCAAGAACACAACATATGTACCATATGATGATACTTATTATTATGATCTCAAGGCATTAAATGATGGTTGTGACCCTTTCCTCCATTTCTATCCTGAATGGGCTCCATCCTTGGATCCCTTCCCCCCTCCAGGCTAGTCTTGTATATCATTATCTACATATTGCTTTATTTACATGTTTGTACATAGTCTCTTTTTATAATTAACTATATTAACATTTTTTACTTGATTGTACATAATTTAAATATTTCAAAATATAAAAACAATATAACATATCTAAAATTTAAATACATTTAAATAAAATAAAACACCAAAAAAAACATTTTGATTATATGCATCATCCATGTTTTACATTGTTAATATCATGCTAGGAATTACATTAGTTGTTTCATGATATTGTATGTTGATTTATCTACATTACCATACTTCACTTTATCTTCTTTGAGTATGTGCAATGGCATCTAGCTACTTGATTACTTCACTCTACCCATTGAGGGGACATCCTACTTCTACATTTGAGACACACTTTGATATACATACCCATTGGGGGAATCTTCTACATGACTAAACCATCCCAGTTATGTCATTCCTACACCACACACTCCAATTTATCATGCTGATGTATATTACTTACTAGATTACATAGATTACTATATCAACATTTCACTAGTATTTAGCACTTGTGTATCTATTAGCATATACCTAATCTTGTACTAAACATGTCTTGCATATGTTCACTCTTACTTTGATTAGTTAGATGTGATTTTATATTTTCATTTATTACATGCTTTCCTTCCTTGCATAGCATAACTAGATGTGATTACATTTTTTAGTTCATATTTATCTCCTATATGTGCCTTAGGACATTTGCTAATGTCCTTTGCTTTTATGTCTTGTGTGTCCCTTAGGACATTTTCCAATGTCCTTTTCTTATATTCATGTGTGTTCTTTAGGACATTTGCCAATGTAGTTTTCTTTTAATATTCTATGTGTTTGTGGCCCTTCTGCCAACTTTGCTTGTTCCACTTGTATGTTTATGTGGCATTTGAACGTGCCTTGTATGCTTTATTTCTAATTTGAGTGACAAGTTCCCATGTCCCTTATTTTTTTGTCCCCTTAACTACCCTTGTATGATTCTTACTTCTTGATTCTTGCTTTATGTGTTTATTTCTTGATTGCTTCTTGATTGTTGCAATGCCATGATCGATATCATGTATTTTCCTATTTTCTTGGATTCCATGATGGACATCATGTTCCACCCCTCCAACTAATAATTAAAAAACTAAAAACTAACACTTTTAGTTATATTTTAGTACATTGCACATGTTATTACATTGTTACATATATCTAGGCATACCCCTATTGATCTAACAATATCTAAAATCAAACCATGTTATATCTTGAGATATCTTATTGATTATCATTATTATATCATGTATATTTCTAGATTAAAACACTTGTAGGGATTATTATTTCAAGGGTATTCATTATAGGGTACCTATTCCTACCCTCATAAGAGGGGGAAATAAATAGGGGTTTTTCTATAGAGATCAGAGCTCCTAATCAGTCAAAAAATCTAGTTTTAGAATAACCAGTCATCAAACCACTTAGAATAAACCAAGAAAAAAGTCAAGATTCTAGAAAAGTGATCAATTTTAGCTTAGGACAATAACACTAAGGATGAACTATAGTGTTGAACACTAGGGTGTCTATTTCTAGTGCTCTTGTCCAAATAGTGGAAAAATTAGGTTTTCCAAAAATAGGCAGAAAGGTAGGTTCAACTATAGTTTTGCACAATCAAACCAATTTAGATAATTAATTTCTAGTATAATTTCATTAGAGAATATAGACATAGTGGGAATCATGTGTAGCATGATTGGTTCTCACTTCTAATTTTAGATATGGAAATTGGTATAACTTCTAGATCAAAATCCATGTTTCAAACACTATTGATTGGGGTAGATTTCATAACACTTTTGTTTCTTTTCTTTTAATTTTCAATATTATATAGGCATTCTCAGTAGTTACATTCTATATTATATCTATAGGTGGTTGGCATCATTTTAGAGTGGATTTCATACAAGCCTAACCTCTACGTTCTTGATTACTTGAGTTCTCGAGTGGCTTCCACATAAGCCAAATTTTAAATTTTGGAGTGGCTTTTATACAAGACTAATCTCCATCTTTTTTGATTTGGCCAACATTATCCTAGTTTCCAACATACATTCATATATCCATGTCACAATGTCATATTTATATAAATTAAGGGGCTTCAAAATCCATCTCATATGACATACACATTCATACATACCAATATCAGTTCTTAGCTTCACTTCATGGGGTAATGATGGAGCCAAAGGGCCAGCCTTTGTATTCTTAAGCCACTTATTCACAGGGATTGGATACATAGTCCAAACACTAACTAGAACATTTATGATCATCTAGCTCACTCAATAGCTGACGATGGAGCCAAAGGGTTAGCCTTTGCATTCTTGAGCCACTTTCTAGGGAATTGAGCACTCATCTCCATTTGTGATAAAACTTTTGGTACATCATCATCTAGCACATCTAGTATTACTCAACCTTACTTGGTATCACAACATGTTTTATATTGATTTGTGTGCCTAGTGAGGTGAATTCATTCCTTTCTCTTCCTCTCTCTTACCTAGATTTATATGTTCTTGTTTTATATTTCATATAATAAGAATTGATCTACTCTTTGTTTTCCTTTCACATATTCACATTGACACAATTTTCTCTTTATACACTATCCAAAATTACTTATCATCACAAGCTTCATCAACTTCACCTTTATAGGTAAGTTCAAGTACACTTTCTATTTTCCTTTGTCCTAGTATTTCACTTTGTTGCATCACTAGAATAAAGTGGGGAAAATGTACTCATATAAAATGTAAAAATTGGTAACTTAAACATGGATAATGACACCCAATAATAATGTCCCTCTTGCTTTCTCTCTAAACCCTCTCAAGCTTGTTTTCACTGATTCTTAGTAATTTGTGGCCTTCTAGACTTCGCCCCAACTAAGCCAAGATAATCTCTTCATGACCAATCCATCCCCCTAAGTCTCATCTACTCAAAACAATAGCATAAAAGTTTGAAAATAATGCTAGACCCTATGGTTTCCCCTTTTAAATGCTCCTATCTAATCATAATTTGAGTCTAGATTACTATTTTCCTTGATTCCTCTTATTCTTTGTGTTAGCCTAGTCCAATTTCATCTAACCCATGACCAATAGATCCCTATAAAATCCCAATAAAAGATCATTTCTAAAGGGTTTGAAAATATCATTTAATAAATGAAGAATACAAGATAGACCACTCAATCAATCTTCCTTAGTCTCTGCATACAACTAGCCTATACACTTTCAAGCTAATTCAAGTCCTTACACCAGTCCCTAGTCATCTCAAGCATACCTAGTTTTAAAATTTCTTACACTTCATTCACTATTACACCAATCACTCTTAAATGGAGAACTAGATATGGTTTGATCCCTCCTTAGAGTATTTATTTGTAGGTCGTGTGCCCACACATGGGGTGTGAAGCACGTTTAGTGCATAATACACACACTAACCCCTTTTCCCCATTTTCTAAATTTTTTTTGAATTGCATAGAAGATATAATTACATGAAAAATTATCTCTAAAAGGATATATGTTGATAATTAGGACCTAAAAGTTGGTACACAGGCTCACACCAAGTAGGTAAACAAAACCCAAAAAGCATAAATCCTTAGGATAATAACATTAGAGGACTACAACACTAGATCCCAAGGAGTTTAGTTTTAATGCTCCTATCCAATCATAAAATGAAGTCCAAGATGCTATTTGTGACAGTGTCTCAATCCTACACACAAATTTCTAGACCCTATCTCAGTTGGAATAGTCTAGAATAAGCTAAGTTTAATTTTCTCTCTCTCATTACTATTCTTAGAAAAGGTCTAATTTTAATTTAATTTCATAAATCAATAGATTTAATTAGGAATATTATTTACTAATTTATCCTACTCATACTTGTTTATTTAATAGGAATAAAACTCCATTATTCCCAAAAATAACAAATCATATACAAAAATTATTGAGTTGACCATTGAATTTAAGACTCTATTTTACACAAAACCTAATGTATATATTATATACTCAGCTCTACACTTAAGTTAGTTTATTGGTTTGTGATGTATAAAAAATAAAGGTATAACTAAAATAATTTGAAAAAAATAGACTATTCTCTTACTACCATTTGAACATTATAATCAAAATCTCTAACTCATTTTAAATCGATTTCACATATACACTTATATGTTTGACGTATTCGTATATATATACCCTATTATATGTGTGTGTGTTTATATATATATATGGTTACGTATATATGCCCTATAAGACTTAAATGACTTTTATATATGTCCTAAGTCATTTAAGACCTATAGGGAATATATACATAACCATATATATATGTATATATATATATCCATAAGTTTCTTCAACAGTTTTTGAAAAACTATACAAAGTTTTCTAATTCAAATAATTTTTGTATGGATTTAAATTAAATTTCTCATAACATATAATACAATCATCCTAGAGGTTTTACTTAGCTTGATACACATTTTGGGAAACTAAGATTTAATTTGCAATTCTAAACTTTAGAGTCAAAATTCACTTTTATAGAGTGCTCAAATTTCTCTCAAACCAAAATATAATTGTCTATATGAGAATTTCAATGAGTTAAAAGATGAAGGCCATTAAACCTAGGGTTTTAGGGTTATAATCTCAATGAACCATCCTTAGGGTTGAGCTTCTAGATCTTATATATTGTTAATGATTCAACATAAAATCCTTAATAGTTTATTTATCAAATTCATCACAACATATATAAATGTGAATATAAAAACAAACCAACCTAGTAAAATCTCAAATGACAAGATTTTTAATCTTCTAAATTTATTCAATCCCCTTCTTTCCTCTCTCTTTGATCCATCATTTCCATATCCCAACCTTATTCTTTTTCTCATGTTGTGTCTCCTTCTCTTTTCTATATTGTTCCCTCTTATTCATCTCCCTTCACCATCATAATTATCCCTCTTTCATTGCATTTAAATAAACTAACCAAAACTTGTAGTTTTCCATTCATTTTCATCATGAAAAATTTCTAACTCTTAGATGATAATAATTAACTTGATTAAATATGAGGTTAAATCATGTGGAGTAAGGAAAGATTCCCCTAAATACTAAGCAACATGATTTCAGGTTCACAAAAATCTAGTTAGTCATTATAACTTTGTTAGTCATTAAAGCATGGGAATTTTTATAATAAAAATTTATAAATACTAATAAAACTAAATATTATCAATTTATTTGATCCTCTAGTTATATATTAGCTGCATATGTCTAACCAAATAATTAATTCCTTTAGTTAAGGTTCAAAAAACATAAAGATGTCTCTTATAACTATTTTAATAATGAAATATCATATTAACTTTGCATAGAATCATGAATATTTTCTAATAACAAAGGATTTATATCAATTATTAGTCAATAACAAAGGATTTATAGAATATCTAATGAGGCATATATCAAATTCCCAAAGACGGATGCTGAGGAGCAGCAGTTGGAAAAGAGTGGGGATTTCCTCAACCTTGAGCAGATTAAAGGAATCTGGAGAGATATCTTATGTTGTATCCATGAGTATTTTATACTTGATGGTAGAAGCAAAAGAGTCCATAAATTTCATTTTGTCTTTCTTAATCATTTTAGGCACAAAGTTAGAATCTCCTTCCCTTTCTATTTGTGCTTCTTGCTGCTCCAAAGTCTGTTCACTCATAGAAAAAAGGAGTCTCATCCTATATTGCATGAGGGATTGATACTAATAATAGAAGGATTATGAAAAAAAAAGGCCATTGTACTTAAATCCTTATTTGGACAAAAACAAGGATGCACAGAGAAAGAAGAACGAAATAGTGAAGGGGAAAGAAAAAGTTAAACCCAAATCCTCCAGCTTTAAAAAACAAATTGTAGATGAGGAAACAGAGTGGGAAAGCACTAAAAGTTCTGAGGAGGAGAGTATGGAGGAAGAGGAAGGAATGGAAAGAGGGGAATCCAACTCTAATGAGGAAGGAGAAGATAAAAGTAAGAATGAAAAAAAGGGGACACTATAGAGGAAAAAACTGAACAAAATAACTATGATCTCGAGGAAAATCAGCAAGTGCTAGGGGAAACTGAAAAAGAAATGGATGTTTTATTTGAGGATCCTGCTTTGAAAACAAAGAAGGAACATTTAGTTCAGGATTCCAATCAAGCAATGGAAACTAGAGAACAAGTAAAGGATGATCTTATCCACAATGAAAGCCCTGTTGAAACTAAAGAACAAAAAAGAATGGAAAGGGAGGATCATATTGAAAAGGATGAAGACAATCCAAAAGAGAACACAGAAGATTTAAGTGATGTATGGTAAAAAGACAAGAGGCATCCCTTTATGAATTAAGCCAAATGCAAAGCAGATTTTATCCTTCAAGTTGACTCATGGATGTATAAGGAAATAATGGGCCTCAAGAAGAAAATGGAAATAATGGAATATAATCAAGACGCTGATCGAAACAAAATCAATAATCTAGAAATGCAGATGAGGGATATTCCAATCAAACTTAAAGACTATGAGAACAATCTAAGAAGGCTCATTAAGGAAATTAGAATGAAGATGTAGGAGGTTACTTCTAATTTATGTGCAACTACTGCAAACATTGGAAAATGAGCAAATGAGGATATAAAATCTTTGGAGGGGCCTAGTAAGAGGACCAGATAGATCTCAAGGAAGAAATAAATGCAAGAGGTTTCTATGTCAGTGGCAATATCTATACAGGACACTACTGTGATTGGAAAGGAAGTGGTAAAGATGATCCTAGAATTATAAGAATAGGATCTTTTTGCTCTTATAGTCCTAGTCCTTTTAGTTGGATGTTATAACTGGTTCCATTTTTTGGTTCTTTGTTTTCTTTTCATACTTGAGTTTCCAGGTCTCTGTAAAACCTGGGGTTTATCTTTTGATGATCTTGAATTGTGGTTTTAGGTCCCTGTAAAACCTATTTTTGATACTGCTCTATAGTAGGTTTTAGGTTTGTTTCACCTGTGGACATTTTAGTTATATCCTTCTTCCTTTGTTTTAGGGTTTTGGGGCCCCTTCAAAACCTATTTTTACCTTAATCTAAAACATGCCCAAACTACTATACTTATATTGTTAAAAAATAACCTTTAACTTATTAATGACTTAATAATAGTTATTTAGGTTATTGTAAATGATAGTAATAATATTCTAATCAATAATAATCACTAGACATATCAATTTAAACAAGGTAATAAAATATGTCTATTTTTATAACCATAAATAATGAAATGATAGTATTCATACAATACCCAACCATATCAAAGACAGTGGTTAGTCATATTCAATTTCACTCAAACAATCCAAGAAATAACATCAACTATTATTAATGAAATCACACAACTAAACCAAATAATACTCAAACAAAAAATAAGATCATAATATGCATATATATCATAATTAAAAGTCAAACTATAGCTATTTAAATCAATTAGATAAACACAAAACATGTTATTCCAATGTGGTGTTTGCGTAGATATCTATCTTGTCTTCTATCATCCCCTAACATCTTGATCTATGCTACCTTCTCCGATGATGCTATCCCTTCATCACACTCTAAGGGATAAATCTATCCTGCATCCAACTCATGATAAATATGATAGTTATCCCATAATATCATCATATAACCATAAAATATTTTTTTGTAACTAACAAAATGATACAAGTACAACTAACTCAAAAATTTAATCATGTAATCTAATCAACATACAACTATATCATAAAAAACATATGGCATACAACATAATTAATTATTATTTGAATTAATTTAACAACCATAATAATTCATATATAAAAGGTTATTAATATTATATAAAAGTCAATATGTGACATCTTTCCCCCCTAAAGTTTTTCATCATCCTGATGACATTTATTCAAACACTAGTTCTAAAATTTAACTTTAATCAATAGAAAAATAATATAATATAAGTAATGCATCAAATAAACAAATGTGGAAATAGCCTGTAGAAATCATCATAGTCCTCTCAAGTGGTTTTATCCTTAGAGTATTAGTCCCACAAGACCTTTTAGTATGACACTTCTCTATTATTCAAATAGACTTTTTGAGTGTTAATTACTCTGATTGTTTCTACCATGACCACCCCAAGATCTATAACCTACAAAGAATTCAAATATAACACATGTGAAGGATCAACAATATAGGTTTTAAGATAATACACATGGAAGACATTATGTCAAAGAGTTAGGGCTAGTGGCAATTCAAGCCTATATGCTATAAGGTTGACCAATTCTAAAACCTATAAGGTTCCCACATATCTCAATGAATGTTTTGATGACTTCATAAATTTAATCAATCTTTCTTGAGGCTTAACCCATAGAAACACTTTATCACTTACTAAAAAATACCTAGTTATTCTCTTTAGATTAGCATAACTCATTTTTCTATCATTGGCCTCAGCCAACCTCTACCTAATTTCCCTAACTTGATCTTCCATTTCTAAAAGCATCTTAGGTCCAAATACTACCTTGTCTTCCAGCCTATCCCAATTGATTGGTGTTCTACACCTTCTTCCATATAATTCTTCAAATAGACCCATGTTTAACATTGATCAATATGAGTTATTGTAATCAAACTCAACCAATGGAAGGTATTCCTCCCACTTATATATATGATCCATGAAATATATATGAAGGAGATCCTTTAAAACATGATTGACTCATTCTATTTGACCATCAGTCTGTGGGTGATATACAGTGCTAAATTTTAGTTTCATACTTAAGAGTTGAATCTAGAGTCATCCAAAATCTATAATTCATCCTTAAATCATGATCCAAAATGATCTTATTTGGAAAACCAAGTAATTGATACACTTCTTTTGTGAATCTCTTCACAAGGTAAGTGCATCATATATCAAGTTCCCTAGTATAAAGTGAGCTACCTTAGTTACTTTGTCAACTACTATCAAGATAATCTGATGCCTAGTCAATGACAATGTTAAACCTTGGACAAACTCCATATTGATCACCTACTACTTCCATTATAGTATGTTATGTGGATATCAAAATCCATATAGATGCACATGTTTATCTTTTACATGTTGACATTCCAGACATTGAGACACAAAATGCACTACATCTTTCTTGATTCCTTTCCAAAATAGAGTGGTCTAAGCTCAATCATGAGCTTGGTTACTCCTAGATGTCATGAATATGGGGCATTATGTAGTTATTTTAGCATTGTTTTCCTCATATTCTCCCTATTTTGTACATACATCTTACCACTATACCAAAAAATACTATCATTCATAATTTAAATCCTTTATACTAAAGATTTTTAGCATGCTCAATCAATGATTTTTTTATCTAATAATATAATTCATCACTTTATGATAATTTTATCACTTGATCCCTAAAATTACTCCTAATAGTAGCCATGGATGCTATGTACCTCATATGGCTTAGGACATTAACAACTTTGTTTTCCTTGCCTTTAATATAGTTAATATTGAAATCATAATCAGACAAGAACTCTAACCATTATCTTTGTTGAGTATTTAAATTTGATTGGGTGAATATGTACTTGAGTCCCAAGTTATCGGTCTTGAGATCACGTGATTTTCCTAACAAATAATGCCTTCAAACATGAAAAACATGCACAATTATTAAAAATTCTACATTTTGAGGGGAATAACTCACCTTATATGGATTCAATTTTTTTAACTCATATGCTATCATTGCACCATCTTGCATAATAACTCCTCCAAGTCCATCTACATATGAATTGGTGATCACTAAGAATTGACCATTAGGATTGGGAACTCTTAACACTATTTTTAAAGTAAGCCTTCTTTATATTTACTAAAAGGCTACATTAGACTTATCTAACTAAATGAAACTTTGTTATTTTATTTTATAGATGTAATCAGATTAGCTATCTTAAAAAAATTTAGAATGAATTTATTGTAATAGCCCATTAATCCCATGAAACTTCTTATCTCATGCACATTCTTTGCTTTTAGACACTCCATAATGGCTATTATCTTTGTTGGATCTACTAAAATACCATCCATAGAGATAATATATCCTAGATATTACACTTTCTCTTTAAAAAATGCACACTTAGAAAACTAGCCATAAAACTTGTGTTTCCAAAAACATTACAAAATTAGTTCTAGATGTTGAAAATTATCTTTTCATCCTTAGAAAATATGAGGATGTCATCCAAAAAAATGAGAACAAAGTGTTCTAGATAATCTTTGATCATAATGTTCATGAGATTTTTAAATGTTGCAGGAGCATTTGTCAGTCTAAATGGTAACACTATGAACTCATAGGGCACATACCAAGTCCTAAACACTCTTTTAGGAATATCTTCATCTCTTATCCTCAGTTTATGTACCTTGATCTAAGATTAATCTTAGAAAAGATCAGTTCTCCTTGTATCTGATTGAAAATATCATCAATATGATGTATAAGATATCTATTCTTGATTGTTGCATTGTTTAACATTTTTTAATTGAAACAAAGGTGAAGAGTATCATATTTATTCTTAATAAAGATAATTGGTGCACCCCATGGAGACACACTTGGTCAAATCAACCCTTTTGATAACAAATTCTAAAGTTGGACCCTCAACTCAAACAATTTGGTGGTTATCATTCTATATGGTGCCTTAGACTATAGTTCCAATTCTAGGTATGATATCTATTGATAAAAAAATATTGTATTTTGGAGGTAATCCTATAAATTCCATTAAAATTTCTTAAGAAAAAGATACTATTAAATACATGGTTTCTTAAATTATTCCATCTCATTTACCTTAAAAATAAATTCTTGGCACCATTTCATCTAAGCCTTTTTGAGTTGCATTATAGGAAATTTCCTAAGTTTCAACTCTCTTTTCTCACACTAAATTTGTGTATGATTTACAAAATCATCTTGGCACTCAAATTTATTTAGATTGAATTCAAACTTGGATTTATACTTCACAAGCCAATTGATTCCTAGGATCACATCATATGATCTTAGTGGTATTGTATAAAGATCCACCACTATTGTGAATTTAGGCAACCTGATCTCAACCTTGACTAAACACTTGTCAAATTTAACCTTTGACTCATTCCCATATTATATTAACAATGTATTTTCCATAACTCCATCTTTTCTATATAACTTATTAAGTATTATAGGACCAATAACACATTATATAGATCCCATAACTATCAAAATATAAATTGGATGTTCAAACAAAATACTTGACAATTTTATGGGTGAAGCTTAGAATTAAGCCTACTGATTGTTAACTACTACATGAATCTACTGCTAAAAAAATTATTGATGTAAAGTAGAAACTTTGTTTTTAAACTTATTTTGGGTACATTCATGAGAAAAATGGTCACCTCCACAAATTAAAAAACCTCTAGGTGATCCTTTCTTATTAGTCTATTAGTTTCCATTAAACTTTCCATTGAAAATATTACCAGGTTTCTTGTTACCTATGCCACTATTGAATCTAACATTCTAAATATTAAACTAAATATTGGAGTCTTCACTCATTCACTTCTGTTTATTCTTATTTAAAGTTGGTTTAGAACTTTTATACCTTTTTTGAGATTATTTTTGACCTGAACAAGATAGTATAGCTTCTATTCCTACTTGAATCTCTTCTTGAAGACATGATCCATGTTAGATGGTCCATACACGTCTACCTCACCACCAATTTGAGGTTTTAATCCCATGATTAACTTCATAATTCTAAACCTCTCATCTACCTGATATTGAGGTACATACTTCAAAATCTTGGTGAATTATTCCCATTATTCATTCACTGATAAATATCCTTACTTAAGATTCTAAATATATGTAAGCTTTTGATGAAAGTATAAATGTGGAAGCCATTGTGATCTAAATAATGTCACAAAATTATCCCATATGGTGGTGGAAGAGTTAATATTCATTTCCAACTTCTTATTATCCCACCATATTGCTACTTCAATAGCCAACTGATAAGCTCCCCAAATTACTTTAGTGACTTTAGAGTAGTTTTGAATCTTGAAATATTTTTCCATATCAATCATCCATGATTTAGCTCCATTTCCCTAAATGGTTTTGTAAAACTTGGGTGGATTCACCTTTTTCATATCTCTAACCAATTCTAAAGCTACACGAGCTCTCGCATCTTGGGGAACTTCCTCATGCCTCTACTCTTGAATAATTTCTTCATCAATAGGATTCTCTTCAGGTATATCTTAATGGGTTTCCTATTCATGTATATGAACATCATATTCTAGGGCTATAATTTGTTCCTTATCTTCATTCATAGCTATAAGAATCCTATCTAACTTTATAGCTTGCTTAGCAACGAATTTATTAGGATCAAATGAAGGGTTATTTCTATTAAAAATCAAAGGACCTTCACTAGATACTCTATCTTGTACCATTCTCCTTTAATGAAACCAAAAAATAATAAGACAAATAAAATTACCAATAGGCCAAGATTATAAATAATAAATTTTATTAATTTTTATTGAATGACTTGAAATAATTAGAAACCCAAAGCATGCTTAAATAAGCATCAACTCAAAAAATAGAGTTCACATGCAAAATTCAAAAAAACTAAAATCTAAAAAAATGTTTATTTTTAGCAACCACTATTTATATTATGTTTCACATGCAAGCATGCACGAATCTAAAAATTTCTCTAAATATCCTAAATTCTAAAATTAGCATATGGGAAAAAATTCTAAAATTAGCATATGGGAAAAAATTCAACTGAAATTGACATTCAATTCTAAAAATATATAATTTCTAAAAATAAAAAATTTCCAAAAAAATCATTAAACATTAATTTTAGACCCTCAAATGATCATGTATGGCCTTCAAAAAATACCAAAATCAAATATAAGTGGGATAGATATCCTTATGTAAAAATAAAACTTTTCTATATAGTTTTTTTGGTGTATGGAAGTGCTCAAACTATGTTACAAGTCAAAAGTTATGGCCTTTGAAAGGTTGGCCTATTTTTTTTACATAATTATCCTCTGGTTGAAAACAACTTAGCTCCTACAAGTTGGCCTGATTATGCTACTACCATTTGTCTTTATCAATCTTATTTATCTCCCATTCTATAATAAAAGTTTTTTCTTCTTGTTGCAAACCTTCCCACTACACCAAATACCTATCATAATTCCCTAGCCTTTTGCTCACTATCTTCATATCCAAAACTTGCACTATTTTTTCTTTCTTCTTATTTAGAACCTGTTACTCCCAATTTACTTCTTCATATTCTTCATATTTACCATATTATCCATGGAATTAATATAAATCTAAAACATTAAATACTAGAGAGATATCATAATTCTATGGCAAACTCACCTCATATGCATTATCATTAATTTTCTTCACAATTTTAATGGGCCAATTTTCTTGTACTTTAACTTATTATATGTACCTTTTATAAATCTCTTTTTCCTCAAGTAAATCATTAACATCTCTCCTTATTCAAATACCTTGGATCTTCTTCTGACATATACTACTACTTTATATTTCTCATTACTTTCTTGTAGCTTTCTTCTTACTCCTTTTTGTAACTATTGCATATGCTCTAAAAATGTTTCTACATCATCACTAATTCAATTTTAAATTATAAATTATACCAATTATAAAATACCCATAGGATTTCTCCCATAAACAATTTGAAAAAGTGGCTTTCCTATTGATCTATTCACTAAACTATTATATGCAAACTTAGCTTGTGGTAAAGCCAAGTCCCATTGCTTTGGCTTCTCTCCCACTATGCATCTCAATAAATTTCCTAGGTTCTTATTCCAATCTTATGTCTATCTATATATTTTTGGGTGATATGCACTAATGAATTATATCTTAGTACTCATCTTCTTCCATAAATTCCTCCAAAATGACTCAAAAATTTTATATCCCTATCTGAAGTAATAGTTTTTGGAACACCATGCAATCTCACAATATACATAAAAAATAATTATGTAACTCTAGTGGGATCATTATTTTTCTTACATGTAATGAAATGAACCATTTTTGAAAATATGTCTACAAAAAAAAATGAATCATTACATCTATATGTGTTTGGCAATCCCAACACAAAACCCATACTCAAATCTATCCATGGCCCTCTTTGAACCAGTAATGGCATGTAAATTCTAGTATTTTGCACATGTTTTTTAGCCACCTAACATATTCTATACCTTGAAAAATACCTTGTAACATCTCTCTTCATATTTGGCCATATTAGTTTTCCTCCACAAAGCTATTGTCTTCATCTTACCAAAATGTCCAGCCAAACCACCAGTATGTAATTCTCTTATTATATTTTCTTGTAGAGACCCAATTGGAGTGCAAAATTGTTTCCCTTTGAAGAGATAACCTTCTTTCATAAGATACTCATCATGAATAGCATTTGTCCCACCTATCGATGGATTCATGTGCTTATCAACTACCTTGCTAAAATATGGATCAATATCATATAACTCGTTAATAGCTACAAATCTAACTACTTCACTCACCATAGTAGTTAATAACACTACCCCCTATACAATACATCAGCTACTTGATTCTATTTTCCTAATTTATGCTTCAACACAAATGTATACCCCTACAAGAAAGAAACCCACTTTGCATGCCTACTATTCAACTTCTTTTGTGTATTCACATACTTCAAAGCCTCATGATCTATAAATAGTATAAAATCATTAGGAACCAAGTAATGCCTCCAATGTCTTAATGTTATTAAAATTGCATAAAGTTCAACATCATAAGTAGAATACTTTATCCTTACCTCATTTAATTTCCCACTAAAATATGTTATTGGCTTTCCTTCTCTACTCAACACAATACCAATTCCCACAAATGAATCATCACAATCAACCTCAAACACTTTGTTAAAATTTGTTAATGCTAAAATTGGCCTTTTTGTAACCTTCTTAAAAAATTCAAATATTTTTGTCACTGCTCGAGTCTATTGAAAATTCTTCCCTCTCAGGCAATCTATTATTAGTGCCACAATAGTACTAAATTTTTTAATAAATTTTCCATAAAAAGTTTATAAACCATAGAAACTTACTACCTCTATAATGATTTTTGTAATAGGACACTCAACAATCACCTTTATCTTTTCTTCATCCATTTTCACACTATCTATTAAAACTATAAATCCCAAAAATACCAAACTATTTTGCATAAACTTGCACTTTTTCAAATTTGTATACAACTTATGCTTTATTAAGAAATCCATTATCATTATCAAATGATGTAAGTGTTCTTCTTTATTCTTAATTAATATAAAAATATCATCAAAATAAACAACCATAAACTTACCAATAAATTCTTATAACACTATATTCATCACCCCCATAAATGTGCTAGGTACATTAGATAATCTAAATGGCTTCACTATCCACTCATATAAGCCATCCCTAGTATTTAATGTAGTTTTCCACTCATCTCCTTCATGAATTCAAATACGATAATAACCACTCCTTAGATAAATCTTGGTAAAATATTTTTATCATGTAAGCAAATCCATCATATCATCTAAATAAGGTATAGGAAACCTATACTTTATTATAATTTTATTGATTGCTCTACTATCCACACACATTATCCATCTTCCATTTTTATTTAGAGTTATAAAAGATGGTGTTTCACAAGGACTCATACTCTCCTTTATCACCTTCTTCCTTAGGAATTCAGTTACCTATTTAATTAATTTTACATGTTATATTGGACTCATCCTATAATCTACTTGATTGGGTAAAGTTGATCTTGTAATCAAGTCAATGTGATGATGTATATCTATTTTTGGTGGTAAACCATTTGGTAACTCATTAGGAATAACATATCCATATTCATTAAACACTCTTGCTACTTCTATTGGTATTGGCACCATTTTTGTTTCTTCATTCTTTGAAACTAATGCATAAAATTAACCTAATACCTTCATCTCTTGGATAAATTCTTTAGTAGAGAGCATGCTTTGTATCTTCTCTTCATCTTTAAGAGGTAAAATGACTACCTTTTTACCACCTTTCCAAAAAGTGTGCATATTCTTTGGTCCATCATAAATTACTTTCCTGTCAAATTTCCATAGTCTTCCCAATAACACATGACATGCATCCATTGGAATAGCATCACACCATATTTCATCATTATAACTCTTTCCTATAGAAAATTTGATTAATCACCTTTTATATATTGTAACTTCATTCAATTTCTTAAACCATGAAATATGATAAGTATTATGATGCTTTTCACATTGCATATTTATTTTCTCAATCATTTCTTTAGAAACCATATTTTCACAACTACCACCATCTATAATTACTTTGCATACCTTTCCACCTGAAGTACATCTTATTCAAAAAATATTTGATCACAACCATGCATCACCACCTTATTTATTCTACACTTGATCCTTCCTTGGAGTGATCATGGTTCTTCTAATCATGATATTGTCTCCAACATTTTTTGGTTTAACTTCAATATTTTGCTCTTCTATTTCAATCTCAACTAGATTTACTCTTGGGTGATCTTCTTACCTATTTTCTTGGTCTTGATAGTGTGGATACTAAAATTATATGTGCCCTTATTCTCCACATATATAATAGACACAATATCTATGTTTATTTAGAAACCATCCTCTAGCACCACCATAACCTCATCCTCTCTAAAATCCTCTTCCTCTTTGTTGGTATTAATACCCTTACCTATTATCATCTTGCCTTTCTGCACCACATGATGATTCACATTTATTGGCATTAAATATACCATTATTGGTATTAAACCCACCTCATCCCCTTATTGGATGGGATCCACCTCTTTTTATACATTTTTCTTCTACCTTTAAAGCTAATTGATAAGCCTCCTCCATGTTATGTATTATATGCATTCTTAATT